>APFE031454147.1:0-11365 GCA_000404065.3 Pinus taeda
TTAGGAATAAATAAATATAAATATAAGATATTTTATACCAATATTTTAATAAATAATTATTTATTAAGGAGAGAAAAATATTATTTAGAAATCTGAGGTAAGGAGCTATCTATTAAAATATTATATATTTATTTAAAAACTAGTTGTTAGGAATAAATAGATATAAAATATTTTAATAATTAATTAATAAGGTAAGTAAAATATTATTTAAAATCCGAGGTGAGGAGTTATCTATTAAAAGGTTATATATTTATTTAAAAACTAATGTTATAAAATCTTTTATTCCCTTATTTTGATAATTGGTAAACAAGGTAAGTAAAATATTATTTAAAGTTCCAAGTAAAGAGTTATCTATTAAAATATTATATATTTCGAAGTAAATAAAATATTTTTTTAATGTTTAATAACTAATTATGTAGTGAGAGATAATAGATATTATCAATTTATAAAATATTATTAGGGGCTAACTTATTCCAAATAAATAAAATATACCTATGTTTAATTGTATAGAACTAGAGTTATAGGTTAAGAAATGGTTCTAGAAAATAATTTATCATATATATATGAATATATGTTTTTCATATATATGATAAATTAATTCTAAGAACCATTTCTCTCTCTCTCTCTCTCTCTCTACATACATATATATATATATATATATATATAATATATAATATATAATATATATTATTTATATAATAGATTATATATAATAGAATTATAATATATATATATATATATATAATATAATATATATATATATCAGTATATTAAACTTAATAATAATATTGTGAAAAATAAATAGAAAAAGACTCAACTTTTATATATATTCAGAAAAATGAAGGTCAAGAGGGGAACAAAATAATAACTAATATCTAGAGGGTTACAAAAATATGTATAATATAAAAAGGAGAAAGCAAGAAAAATGATTACTAAGTAAAACGAACGGAGTTAAAGAAGGAAAAATAGTAAAAATAAAAACCTAAAAATAAGCTAGAAATAAAAAGTAAAAAGGAGAAGAAAGGGAGGTAGAATCAAGAAGTGAGAGCCAATATCTAGCTCGCTCTTAATTTCCAACCATCATATTTTATATTTATTTATTCCTAACAACTAGTATATGATATTTTAATAGGTAACTCCTTACCTCAAATTTCTAAATAATATTTTCTTACCTTATTAAATAATTAATTATTAAAAATATTGGTATAAATATTTTTATATTTATATTTATTTATTCTTAACAGCTAGTTTCTAACTAAATATATATTATTTTAATAGATAACTCCTTACCTCTATTTTTTAAATAATATATTACTTAACTTATTAACTAATTTACCAACGACTAATTTTCAACAGCTAATTCTAGGAAATGATGCATCCATGCTATTTATTCCTTAAAGATCAATTGGTTCTTCACCTTGTCCTGAGGATGGACCACATTAGTTGGTTTGAAACATCGACCAAATCCTAATAACGTGATAAATCCGAAAGACATCTATTTACAAATAATTTCTCCTAAATTTTATTTCAAATTATCTCCAAGTGACGTTTCTCTCACTAATTTATTTTATGTTCTTGAGGTCTTCCCATCATATGGAATCCCTTCCACTCATGTTGGATATAGCCACTGTGGCTTCCATGTTCTTTGAATAGTTGTGTACATGAAAGTACTTCTTTAGTCTCATCAACCTTCCCTCTATCACTTCACCTTCTTGATTTCACCATCAAGAGTAGGTAGCCTTGCCTTTTTGAACTCCTCGTGCATCATATTCTTTGAACATTTTCTCTTCTTCTTCTCATGTGAGGTAGATTGAGAATTAGTGCTTGATAGTTCATTTGAGCTAGATGTCCCTTCACTGGAAGAATTTATAGATGATCTATCACTAAATGTGCTCGACTTTTTGTTTATAGCCCTTCTTCTAGATGTTGTTCCCCCTCTATTGCAAGCAACTTTCCCATGCTTCCAGATCTTTGACAAGATTTGCATTTTTTTTTTAAGGATTTCTCTATATGTTGCTTATAGAAATTGCTTCTATATTTAAGATAGACTTTGCAATAGTACGACACTCAGTTCCAGATGAATTTCCTATTTACCAATTAATCTTTCATTATATGCCCCACTTTTAGGCTTCTCATAATTTTTGCTACATGAGAAGGTATTTCCACATTCCCCCTTTCTTAATATTCCTCATATCTAGCATGTGAGGTTTCTTCTAGAGGAAACTATACCATCTTGGAATTACTGCAACTTCACCTACACTCTTGGAAACTACTTATATCAAGTGATTCACTTGTTAGTTATAGATCATTATCATAACAAAATCGATAGAATATTTTAACCTTTGAGTATAATTTATCTCATCACAGGCTAATGATGTAAATTTTCTCTGATACTACATAAAACTTACCCAATGCCCTCTATACCATATTGAGGGTATGGGATTTTTTCCATTGACACCAAGAATCTATCACCTTGCATTTAATTTAAGCTAATATTTGATTAACAACTTAACATATTTAAGTTGGTGTGACAATATTGATTAATAGTAATAATAATAATAATTAAAAGAAATGTATTTAACACTGTTATTAAATACTTGATAAGTTATCAACATGCACAATTTCTAAAGTTTGAAGGTTTCATTTCCCATTGGTGAATCCAAAACTTACCCATGTAAAACATTTAGCCACACATGTAGTCAATCTCCTATTTTTTTGTTGACCTACATGAGGTCATGCCATTGGAGAAATTTGATAGGTTTATCGAAGTGAAACCCAAAATAATCTGTGTTACGAACCCAAAATATTTCTCCAATTAATGATGGAGTCAAACCCATGTTGATCCTTGAGCTCATCAATCATTGGCTAAATTTAACATTTTTACTAGGTCAAACATCAGGAATAGAGAATAGTTTATGAACTTTATATCAAATCTATGAGGATATGCATTATACATTAAAGGGGGATTACAAATTAAGCCAATTTATGAAGAGTAGGCTGTGCATTAAGCTCAAAACTCATGTTGACCCTCGAGTAGGCTCTGCAATAAGCTCAAAACTCATGTTGACCCTCGATCTCATTTGTCATTGGCTAAATTTAACATTTTTACTAGGTGAAACCTCAGGCATATAGTAGAATTTGCAAACTCCGCAACAAATCTAAGAGGATTTGCATTATACATTAGAGGGGGGATTATAGCTTAAGAAAATTTATGAAGAGTAGGCTCTGCATCAATCTCTGTACGATCATTGTTTGGGTGAAACACTTACCCAAAATTTCCCTTCTTCTTCATATGGGAGAAATTCATGAATGTAAGTTGCTAAATGTGCATAAACATTCTCATATAAGTGACACATCAAACCAATTTCTCTCCTTGAATTGATTATTACCATAATTTATCACATTTTGAAATAGGGTTCTTACCAACATTTACTATGCCTAAAATATATGCAAACATTGCTTCATATGCATAAGAACTTATATACTTGAAACTTCAATTTCAATTCCTAGCAATAAGGAAACTCTTCACACTTTATAAATAAACATAATTACCTATATTTATTGCTCACCATAATTTAAGTTATGATATAAGGAGAGAGCATGATTAGAAGCACGAGGCAGATCTAAAGAAAGCTCAAAATTGAAGAAATCTCAAAATTTCATTATAACACAAAATCCACACAAAACTAAAGTCCTTGAACCTCTATTGTTAGTTAACGGAATGTGAAAATCATAGGTAGTTGATGGCTTGTCTACTGGACCCTCAACATATCGAGGATTTTACAAAGGAAATGTTCTACAAATTTATCAATATCTCAGTGACAAGGATGCTAAAGTATAACACCTAAGGGATAAATTCCCTCAAAACATCACCATATTAATGTTTTAATCAAAAGGCACATGATTTATGAATTTTTGGGATTTTGTATATATAACTCTTCGTCACACCCGTGGTCGCAAATATGATTAGGTGTAGAAAATGTGGGCCTAATACCTCAACACGTCGACTTATCAACATATCAATAAATGCCTAAGTTCATGAGATTCTCCAATATCCCAATATCTTGGTGCTCGTGTAACAATGTTTTTGTCATATTGTGTTGTTTGTTATTTTGTAGTCTTGACATACTAGACCTTTTTAGTGCAATGTATTTCCAGTTCTCCTAATGTTTCGATATCCATATATCAATTAATAGGTCTGATAGAAATAAATTTGTATGACCACTGATAGAAAAAATTGTTGTCTTCTATACTTAGAATTCTGTGTTTTGCAACCTTTTATGGTGTTAATTTTTTTTTTGGGTGTTTCCCAATATTCGAGTGTAAAAGGAAAAATATGTAGTTCAACGCTGCAACACCTCATATCCATCGGCTGAAAATTTCATATAATAATTATTTATTTATTTATTTTTTTCCAACAACTCTTAATAGAACAAGATCTAATTAAAAGGATTGAAAAATGTTGTGTTTTGCAAGTGTTTTCAATGTTAATAGATTTCGTGATTCTCTGATATACCAATATAAAAAGCACCTGGATGTATTATATGGGCATATGAAGGAGTGTTAAGGCACATATGTGCCTAATCTTTAGAAATTTGGATTGAAGGGAGTGCCTATATATTAAATCATTATAAAGGTGTTGCACTGGTGGTATAAGTGCTTGGGCATAGTGTAGAGACATATGTGAAGTAGATATAAAACAATGGGGTTGTGGTAGTTTCACACTATAGGTGGCATGAGAATCTTGGTCTCATAGATAATGAGTACTGAAAGATGGGTTGAAAGAAGCGCCAATTATAAATGTGTCACAATGGTAAAGTGTTGACCCAAAACATGGGTTGAAGGAAGAGCCAAATCATAAGGTTTTACTCTGGTAAAGTGTAGCTGTCAAATGTGAAGTGACTAAATAGAGTTAGTGAACATAACATGTAATTTTAGAAGTTGGCATTTGAAGGAAGTGCTTAGTTCAAAGAAAAGAAGTATGAGGTGACTAAAAATATTCAGAAGAGCAGAGTGGACAAGAAAAAAATATATAATAGATCAAATTTCGGAGGGGGTTGGTGTCTCCTATAGGTTAGTGCCTACAAATTTAAGGGATTGATGAGAATGGTGTTTAATTTAGGTTGATTCCTACAAATTTTAGGGGTTGAGGGGATTTGTGTCTCATGTAGGTTAGTTCCCACAAACATTTTAACAGTAGGTTGGTTCCTACAAAGAACTATAAATTAAAAGACGTTTTTTGGTTTTCTCCTAGAAGGGTTTCCATGTATATCTTATGTTTTATGTTAAACTTATGAGATTGTTGTTTTAAGGTGCCTAAATGTTTTAAATAAGTAAATATTAGACTATACTGATTCACCCCCCCACCTCTCAGTATAATTGTGACTCTAATAATAGACATAAGGTTTTCCTCGAAGTAATATGTCATGACAACATAAATTTTAGAGTGATGCACTATGTCACAACAAAAGGAATTTTAAACGGGATATGGACTATGCCACTAAAGGAAATCTTATGAAACTATGATCTATCACTCAGAAGGAAACTTCATTGTGATTTGACATGTTGTGACAATGGAAACTAAAGTGATTTGATATGTTGCAAGGAAATTTATTGAAAGCCTAACATATCACATAGAAATATGTGTTTCTACGATGCAATATGTTGTGACAAAGGAAAGTTTGGAGTATGTGGTATCTAGAGGCAAATGACATTTTAGGTTCAATACACATTACATTACAATGCAATAAATTTCAATGTCTCACATGTATAAAATCTTTGACGTGATGTGATATGTCATGACAAAGGAAATTTTAGAGTTATGTGGTTTTCATGACCAAAGGAGTTTTAGGTGCGATGCACACTATGTCGGTATGCTGGAAATTTTTAACAAGTTTGATGTCTAATGGAAAGAAACATTTTTGCAATGCGATATGTCACCACAAATGAACATTTGGAGTGATGTGATATGTCATAACCATATACATTTTACACTAGATATATTGCAAAGGAGTTTTTGTGGAAATTTCCAAAAAACAAATACACCCTATAATAAATATCAGGGGACAAAATTCTATAATTCAATCCACCCTAGACATTCAACTGGTGAGCCCTTAATAAATTTGAAATCTCCTCAAATATAAACCTTGAATCCACAATAACAACAACAATAACAACAAAAATTAAGGTGTGCATTGCTCCCAATAAAACATGAAAGTGTACTTATAATGGAAAATTGCAGGTTTAAGAAAAAATTTGAAAACAAATTAAAAAGATTGATAGTCAAATCTAACAAAACCTAGCGTTGTCTCAAGGAACACAATGCCAATAAAAATTGTTTTGGCCCCAATATTCCCATTGGAACTCCTTTTACATGCAATCAAGTTTTAATCTATAAAACTCTTTAATGGCATTCACTACATTGCATCAAAGACACAAACAATTCCATCAAAGTTGTGGCTTCACATCGTTCCACATTTAACTGGATTTTAATTGACGAGTACAAAATGATTTTACAACATTATTATTGCACCTTTGGAAGCAATTTACAATTAACATTTATTTGAAATGTGGCTAGTAATGAAAAACCAAAGTCTACTGAAAATGGTGCAAGAACTTCATGTTAAATCTATACCTCATGATAATGAACTTAATAGTTACAAATTACTTTGTAATATATTACCCTATATGGTTGGTCTCTATGTCCTCACAACCATGTAAAGAAGAATCTAGATGGGTCTTGATGATTAAGAACATGTGTTTCCTCTTAATAGGTTACAAATTCAAATCTAGATGGGGGTAGATTAAGTATACCTTTATAAACATTAGTAGTCAAATCACGTGACTCGAAAGCAGGTCCTTTGCCCAACAAGCAAAATAATCTCATACACTCATTTAAAGTCTAACTTATAACCTTAAGATTATATTTCTATTATTGTTACTACTAAATGTCACAAAATATTTTTCAGAAATTTCCAAAAAATCATGTGTGGTATACATTCTTCTTTTGCATAAAAATTTAAGCTTTGGTATGACACGGTGCGGGGTGGTGGTCTTAGTTTTTTTGGCCTATGGTTTTGTATTATGTAATTATCTCTATTTGTATTCCCACTTCTATCCTGCATTGATGTTGGTGGTGTGACATGGCTTCCCTCCATTTCGTTTCCAACATATCTGCTCACAACTTAGACTCCATGAATAGTGACAATTTGTCTTTCCTCATGATGAGGGAAATGCTAATAATTTGGTTTTGGTTTCCTCTAAGAAGAAAAGTGGAAGTTCTAGTTCGAATGTTCTCCCTCGACATAAAAATTATTGTAGGAAGCCTCTAAAATCTCATATAGTTGCATCCCTAATTGTAGGTGATGACATTGGCATCAAGGAAGTGGCTTTCTTGTTGGAAAGGGAAATAGTAGGTAGATTTGTAGGGAAAGCGATTAGTCCACAATATGTTTCAAGGTGGGTTAAATATATATGGGAAATAATGTTGGGTGTCTTTCCAATCCTCCATATTCTTTCCAGGGGATGATTTTATTCCATCCTATGCCCTGATAGTGAGGTTCAAAATATTATGAGAAGATATTGGCACTAAGGTAAATCAATCTTGTTTCTTCCACAATGGAATTTAGATTTTGATACCACCAAAGAATTGATGGCATGCCATAAATTGTGGGCTATCCTCCCAAGCCTTTTGCTAATGTTGTGGTCACATGACATTTTGGAAGCCATAGGTAACCAACTGGGTCAGTTTATTTGTATAGAATATGGGTGTCTAACTAAGCTCGAGCATCACTATGCTTTGCTTTAAATCAAAGTGAATGTCTCCAAAGGCTTAGTTGAGGAGGTTGAGTTGCTCGTCAAAAGAAAAACCTAGAATAAATTGGTGGATTATTGGAGGGTGCCCTTTAGGTGTTATGTCTATAGATAGGTTGGACACCTTGAAAATTAGTGTGAGTGAAATCAACATGGGTTTAGACTAGCTAAGAGGGTGTGGTTTTAGAAGAATACAAGTCAAGCTTCAGAGACCTTAGTTCCAACTTCGGTGGAAATTCCTAGTGAACAAAATGAGGATTTGGTTCCTATAGGTATGGCTCTGGCTCCTTCTATGGATCAGATTGATGTTCTTCTCTCTGTATTTTATTTGGCCCCATGTATTCCCCCTCATCCCTTGACACCTTCCCCTCTGAGGTCTTTGTTATTAGGTATGAAGTGGCTTCTCTCTCAACCCACTGATCTCCTTGCTTCATTCCACATTAGTTCCAAATTTGGATGTTATGTCGGCTTTGATGATCTATTCATCCTATCCATCCAATTCAAAGGAAGTCTTCTCAGAATATTATAGGATGTCAAAGGTTCCATGCAAGAGAAGCTACGATTTTAGATCATGCCTTAAAGTTATCCCTGAATCCTCTTCTAAATGAGGGTTGGCTAAATATTTCCCTTTTCTCATCCATGCAGGTCGAAATTTTCTGCTATCCAAAGTGCAATCTAAAGCTAAAGAGGACATTGAGCTAGGCAAGAAAAACACCATGATGGGATCCCTTAGATCAAAGAAAGTCCCTGTGGATATTGCCATATGATCATGTTCTCTATGAACAATAGGGGTTTTGGCGATTCCCCTAACCAATTTTCCCTCAAACATCTCTTGAGGAAATTAAATCCCAACATCATTATATTACAGGAGACTACGAATTCTGGAGCAAAGGTTTGTGTGGTTTGGAGCCCTTGTTTAAGGGTTGGTCCTTTTTATGTTTGGATGCAATTGAATTATCTAGAGTACTGATTTTGGCTTGGAACCCTTCCCTCTAAGCCATCTCATCTTCAACTTCCAATATTTTGATGAATATGAAATTAAAATTCTGTGGTGTTTCTTGGATAATTGTTAATATATATGGACCTTATTCCAATCGTCAAATCTTTTGGGACAAACTTTTTTCCTTAGGCCTTATGACGAACATGCCTACTATCCTAGGTGAGGATATGAATTTCACCACTTCAGTTAGGTAATTATGGGGACATTTTCCAATATTTGATCCCTTGGAGGGATTTGTTTTCCATCTTCTCAATTCTTCACAATTAGTTGATTTGAAACCTTTCAAACTGTCCCCAATGCAGTGAAATGTGAAGGCAAGAGTTGATGCTATCTCAAGGAGGCTAGACAAATTTCTTGTCTATGAATCCATCCTTATTGAAAATATGCTAACCGAAACTTGGGTTGAGCCAGTTGGGATTTCTAATTTTCTAATCAGAACCCTATTCTTCTTAGGCTTGAACTTGAAGATTCTAAGCCTCCGACCTTTTTCAAGTTTAATGTATCCTAGCTCAAGGAACCTAAATTTGTTAAATTAGTTAAGGATACCTGGACTCGCCTGAGAGATAGTAGATCTACTCCCTTAATTTTTCAAGGATTTCTAATCAGGATTCCCTCTTCTTCCTTTGCTCACTAGAAGCATCCAAAAGGGATATCTTATCCCATGAGAAAGATTTGTGGCACCAAAAAGTATGATTACTTTCTTGGAGCTGGGCGAGAGTAATACAAATTTCTTTCATCAATTCAGAAATTCCCAAAATGTAAACAACACGAATCATATGGGAAATAAAGAATGAAATAGGGCATGTTGTAAACACTTTTAAAGACAAAGATGCTGCAAGGGTCAAGTTTTTCAATTCCTTATTCTTAGAACCTTAGGGTTTTCCCATACTTGAAACTTTGGCGGTATTCAAATCTTTTCCACATGATTTTTTTGATGAGTGGAATGAGGAATTAGAAGCCGAAGTTTTTGAATCTGAAGTCCTTGGTGCACTTTCTTCTATGCAGAAGGGGAAGTGTTTGAGTCTGAATGGCTTTAATGTGGAATTTTATATGGGATTTTATGAGCTTCTAAAAGATTACATCCTCAAAGTTGTTAGGGAATCTCAGAAAATGACTTGTATGCAAGGGGCGTTCATCTCAACGTTCATTTGCCTCATCTCGAAAAAACAATATGCAACATCTTTTGATGAGTTTAGGCCCATCTCTTTCTGCAATGTCATAAATAGACTAATCATGAAAATCATCTCTTTGAGAATGAAGCCCATGTTGACATACATTTTGGAGGAGCAATTCAGATTTCTTCAAGACTGTAAGATCCATGATGTTTTGGCCTTCACACAAGAGTCTATTCACTACATCAAAGCTAGACATTCTCTTGCTATTACTCTCCAAAATTGACTTATCAAAATCCTATGATCAAGTGAGTTGTTCCTTCATTACATTATGCTTGATTCAATTAGGCATGCGTTTAAGGACAATTAAATGATATTAGCTTGCATGTCTTTAGTGAATTTTGTAGTCTTAATAAATGGGCTACCATCCAATTTCTTTAAGGCTTCCCGGGGCCTAAGGCAGGGTTGTCCCATATCTCTGTTGCTATTTCTTTTAGTAGCTAAAGTATTGCACATCCTAATTAAGAAGGCCATAAACATAGGTGAGTTAAAAGGAGTTAAAATTTTAGATTGGTTTTTCCTTATTGCATTTAAAGTTTGTGGACATCATTATCATTTTCATAGAAGGGACTATTATTAGCACAAATGCTTTGAAAAGGGTTCTCAACTCTTTTTCCCTCATAATAAGAATGTTAATAACATGGAAAAGTCCATTCTTTCCTTTTGTAATATTTCAAACGCGGTCATGATTTCTCTTTTACAAACCTTTCCTTTCCATATTAAATAATCCCAGGATGGTATGAAGTGTTGAAAATAGCAACAAGAAATGCTAAAAATAGAATTGCTAAAAATAGCACTGTTATAAATAGCAGTTCAGTCAGTGTTGCTCTTAGCAACAATGGATGGAAAAAATGGAAGTGCTAAAAATAGAATTCTATAAATAGCATTTTGGGATACCTTCCTATTTTAGCCAGTCCCTAAACTAAAATAGTGAAGTAAAATTCGAATTTTATCTTAGCAACAGTTTGTAAATTAATTAATTAATTCATATTGAGTTAATTAGTTAAGGAAAAGAAAACTTGAAGTCTATGTGGGGACATGCAACCGTTTCTCCATTAATTGAGGAATTTATCCACCAGTTAAAGAGATAAAGATGAGTTGTAATATTGAGTTTTAATTAGTTGACTGAGTTAACTGAGTCAAGTCCAGTTAGATTAATTCAAACAGTTTGTTGAATTAATGTAAGTTCAGTTAGTTAATGCTTGCACGCATGTAACTACTGCACTTCAGATAACTGAGTATTCTCTCATAAGTTTAGATAGAGACCTGATCCAGGTGGATATTGGTGGCCACCCGCTAATTCCACATGGATCCCCTCTAGTGCTTCTTTCAGTTCTTTCAGTTTCCTTAATTATAGCACAATTTACTATTTTTAGCAGTT
>APFE031454150.1:0-10422 GCA_000404065.3 Pinus taeda
ACAATAAGTTATTTACGAAATCCCTTCAACAAACATTAAAATAAATTCTACTGCAGTTATCACATAATTACATAGAGAAAATACATGCACAAGAACCAATCGCATCAACGCAATCGTTTTTGGACAATTGTCCACGGGAAAACCCAATGTGGGAAAACCGATACAGCAGATGAGGGTTTTATTAATCTTCAACAACAATCGCTTTACAAGGAATAATTTTACAAAGAAACTGAGAGAGAACACCTGAGACTTTCCCTTGGAAACTTTCTGACACCCTAGAGGCCCTTCTCCCACTTTTGCTTCACTTCTGCGTCACTCTGCGTGGTTTTGCGTACGTCACCCTGCGTGAGGGTTGTGTCTCCCATGGACTGCGTCTCCCTCTGCGCTGTCTCTCAATGCCCTTGCGTCACCTCCTCCTCAGTCACTGACTGTTGCTGATGCTCTCCTCTTCCTCCACCTTGCAACTCTCCCGCTGAAATCGATCTCCTTCTCTTTGAGAATCAATTTTCCTTGGGATACTGAGTATCTGCTGGTATGTCTCCAATATTAAAACAGAGATTAAGTCTCTAATCAACAGCTAAGATTAAACAGACTTGATCCTCGTCTCTTAGAAGCTTCTCTCCCTTATCTTTATTAATACCCATTAATATTTTTATTTTCCTAAGTTTAGACTTAGGAACCCATTAAAAATATTAACTATTTTAATATCTCCTCATCCGTTGGAATTTCTCGAAACAATTCTAGGTCATGGAGATCTCATGTGCCTTAGATTCTCCACCAAATTTCAAGGATAGAGCACATCCGATGCTACCCAAAATCAACAAGTTATTTTTTGACAAAAGTCCCCAGAAAAACCCAACTTGGTAAAACCGGTGAAGCAACTGAGGGTTTTTATTATTAAGCAATAATACAAAATCTTGAGTACAATAAATATCGCCAAACTGGCGAATCTATTTGAGAGGAATACTAGCAGAAATTTTCCTAGGGAAAATTGGGAAATTGCCCTCTTTGTCAGTAATCTCGACACTTGACTGCCTCTGATCTGCGCAGGCCCTGTGTCACTCTAGAGATGCCTACCAAACACACTGCCTGAATCAACTACTAATCTAGCTGTCTTGCCTGCTGCTGGCTGGGAAACGGTCTCTTCGGTCCTTTGGAAAGATTTCCATGTCACTGGAATTGGAAACGAACTCCTCTTCAGCGGGATAGAAATTTCCCTCTTGAGGCTCTGTGCTTCCTCCTAGAGAAAATCTTGGCCTCCCCTTTTCGACTCTCCAGAATTGGGAACGAAATTCATCTGGACTCACTATCTTTGCCCCCCTCACTTTCGTTCTTTGGTTCAAACTCTTTTAGCAACTGCTGCTGCTCTCTGGAGGATAAACTTCCCAAGGAAATCGATCTCTTGTCTTGCAAGTGTGTTTCTCCATCTACCCATTGACTTCTTCTTATAATCTCGCTGTGGGGCTCCAACGACCAAGATTAAAACTTAATCAATGGCTAAGATTATTTCTTAGTCCATCTGTGTGAGTTTTTAGATTGTTCACACCTTTCTCAATTAACACTGATTAATTAACCACTTTTCCTAAGTTTAGACTTAGGAAATATTTAAAAATAGGCTAATAATCTAATTGAGACACTTCTAGGTGTAATTTCCAGAAAAGATTTCTGGATTATGGAGAACTCCTGTGTTCTAGCCTCTCCATAAAGTTTCGAGACTAGAACACTTCCGATGCTACAAAAACTAACACTCTCTCTTAGCGAGGAAGGTGTTCTAATGCTGCACTACTAATACAAAACCTTGTCTCTGCATCACTCTCTGTACACTGTTGATGTCTGTCCATTGTGACTGTGTGCCAGTGCCCACTAACCATTGCGCAACTTTGTTGTTGCATCTGTGCTGCTGCTGACGCTGCTATATTGCTGCCAACTTTGCATTTGCACTGGAACTCCCTCTCATGTGTTGTTGCTGCTACTGCAACTACTGCAAATAAGAAACTTCTGAAATGCTGAATCAATTGTGTCTTATGCTACATCTGTCTCATGATCATCTGACTGCTACTAGCCTCTGCACTGTCCACTAAGGAATTTGCATTGCTGCCGATTCAACTACTAAGCCTCTTGCTTTGCTGTCAACACTACATTTGTGCTCCTCAACACCTGATTGCGATCAGTTTGCAGCTGTCACACAAGTAATCTCATTCCATCACTGGCATTGATCCATCATGCTACTGAATACTATGGGCCCCTGTAGCAAGGTAATGATCCATGAGGAAGACACCTCAATGGACACTTCCCAAATTGCAACTCTGAACTTTGATCTACTCATACTGCTGTAGCTACTGCTCTGCTGCTATCTATGCATTGTTGTTGCAACTACTGTAATAATGAGTCCGATCTCTCCAGATCTTGAAGCGCTAGCTTCAATAGGATTGCTCCCTCTGAAGCTAGACTCCCTTTGAGTCTCGATCTCCATATGGGAAATCTGTTTGCTCCCTCCTAGCAACTCGCATTGTCCTCCTGCATTAGAAAGTAGACTGCGAAGTTCTGCACTAGGAATCGTCTAGCTGGAACTGCACCTGCATATTGCAATTGGGGAATTCACACTACCCATGTCACTGCAACTAGTTCTACAACTGTCTCTTGAGCACTGATTGTAACTAGCTATGTAGTTGTCATTTGAATAACCAACTGTACCTGCTGACACTAACCTTGCTACTATGATACTGTTGGCCCTTGTAGTAAAGGTGACGATCCTATTGCAACAATTGGGACTGATCTAACTGATCTCCTTGCTTCTTCTGCACTGGACCCTGCCCTTTTTGGCATGCTAGAGTATCAAGCTCCTCCTCCTCTTGGATCTGGTGCCCCACTACCTCCTTTCGAGCCTTGTCCCCTATGTTGCAGGAAACGTGGTATAGAGGTCCGTTTCCGTACGAAAACGGGTACGAAACGCGGAAACGCGTTTGGTACGGCCGTGAAACGCATTTCCGGCCATACTGCCATGTTCCTCGAAACGGAAACGTGGCCAGTATGGCCAGAAACGCGTTTCAGGGCCGTACAACCCACGTTTCCTCATTAACTTGTGTTTTTTTAATTTATTTATTTTTTTAAATTTGTTTTTTAATTTACTTTTAGGGTATGTTAGTGACTTCTTGTTACTTCTAGATGCGTGTCTAAAGTTATAAAAGTGATTTTTTGCCCTAGTGTTGATATGCAGTTCATGGTAATGTTAAACGCTTAAAGTAAAAGTGATATTCTTCTTTATTTTTCATTTTCATCCTTTTACTTAAATTTTTAACATTACCATGAAATGACTCAGGATATTTGAGAGTGGTTTCGCCCTCATTGGATTTCATATGGAGAAAGTAGAATTTTAGATCTCACTCAAAATCCAACAGACTTATTTGTTTTTCAGGATTTCAAGGATTGCAGGGATCTGCAATGTTTCAATTGATTTTATCATGTCTAAGGTACTGGAACTTGTATTTAATAAGAGTAACCAACGCCTCTAGCGGGTGAAATCCCAATAAATCAAGATCATGTAGGGCTCTAGGGTATGAACGTGTATGTTAATCAAGAGCGTTAAGGTCCGTTCAAAACTATGTAGGAGGGAGACTCCCAATACAAAGGTCCTTCAAAAATGTGTATATGTTTATATGTATTTGGATTTCCTTGGCACGCAATATAGTCTTTATTAGTTACTTGCAGCCTCATATATTAATATAATAAAAGCTGTTGTTGAGATTGGATTATAAACGGTTGCTTTTGTGGATTCCGATATTTTTAATTTCATTTATGTGGATCATTCATGAGTAAATGTGATGTAATTAAATCTTAATTTTAGTGTAATAAATTATAATGTGTCATTTATGCTTTAGATTGCACATAATATATAATATAGTATTTTAAATATTTCAATATATAATATATATATATATTTCGCGTTTCCCCGTTTCCAAAATTTGGGGAGGTCGCGTTTCGTATCGCTTCCCGTTTCGGAAACTCGTACCCGTTTCCCCATTTCGTGCAACTTAGCTTGTCCCTTACAGGGACCTTTCCTCGCTTCACTAGACAACTTGTAATTCCTTCGACACTTGTCTCCCGCAACTAGAATTCGATCTACTATCTAGATATGCGTTTCGCTAACTCGTATGACCTCCTCTAGCAATATTTGCAACTGGAAAAAATTTGGTTTCCTTCAAGACTGAAATGAAAACCCTTTTAGAGAAACTCCCTCTGTGTTCACTTGCTCTTCCACCCAACGCTGATTCTGCTGTTGCAAAACCCTTATACTCCCAAACAAGGAATCTGCTCAGCAAAAATCTTAGCTACAACAACCCTTTTGCATGTTGGAATCACTTGAACTAGCAAGCCAATCTTTTTTGCCAACCTACATTGAAAAATTGAACTGCTCAAGCAATTCGCACTGCGCAGCCCCCAAAAATTTGTCTTGTTGCTCCCTCTGAACAATGAATTTCTTCCTACGCTTCTGAGCTTTGTCGTTTGATCAAAATGGCTCTGATACCATGTGTAAATTCCACTGCTGGAAATTCTATTGCAGCAATCGAAATTATTTCTTTTAACTTTAAATTAATTTATCAGTTTATTATGACGACAACAACGAAATAATGACACTGCAATCTTCACAAAAATATTGCAGAAAATAAAAGCGTTGGAAACTGAGAAATGTTAGCACACACATGAAAATAACAATTATTTTTGGACAAAAGTCCCCGGAAAAACCCAACTTCAGAAAACCAGTGCAACAACTGAGGGTTTTTATTATTAAGCAACAATGAGTAATTCTGAGTATAATAAATATCGCCAAACTGGCGAATCTATCGAAGATGAATATTGGAAGAAATTTTCTAAGAGAAATTACCGTCTCTCCGAGCAATCTCGACACTTGACTGTCTCTGAAAAGCTTGTCATCCAAGTGATTTGCGTATGCCCTACGTCACTGTAGAGTTGCCTACCAAATGCATTGCCTGAATTTACAGCCAATCTAGCCGTCCTTCCTGTTGCTGACTAGGAAACTGTGTCTCTGGCCCTCTGGAAAACTTTCCCGGCCACTAGAACTGAAGACGAGCCCTCTTGAGGCTCTGCGCTGCCTCTGCGTAATCTCTTGGAGAAAATCTTGGCCTCCTCTTTTTGACTCTCTGGAACTGGAAAAAATTCCTCCAGACTCGCTTTCTTTGCCCCTCTTCGCTTCCCTTCTCTGACTCAAACTCTTTCCTAGTCAATCCGTGTGAGTTTCTAGATGATTCACACCTTTTTCAATTAATACTGATTAATTAACCACTTTTTATAAGTTTAGACTTAGGAAATATTTTAAAATAGGCTAATAATCTAATTGAGTCACCCCCATGTTTTAGCCTCTCCACAAAGTTTCAAGACTAGAACACCTTCGATGCTACAAAAACTAACACATAATTCCTACACTTAAGGCTCATTTGGCACCTTCTGTCAACCCTCCAAGTTGCTCCTTTAGATGCCTACTCAGATTTGTCTAAACTGAACCATCAATCCTGCATTGCTTGTTCTTGCATCGATGTTCCTGCAATGCTTACACTTCTAGACCTGCCCATCTTCAATCAACTCCTTAACTGATCTAGGGCTACATTAAGCTACCCTTTGTTCTGCAATATCTCCTCTATTGCACATATCTGGGACTCATGAATCTGTCCTCAACTAGGGCTTCAGATCTGTTGTTCATATCTATGAACATTCCTGCAAACACAACCTTTTACCTCCTTTTCTTCAAGGCTGGATTCACACGTATCCCTCTTCATCTTTGTCCACTGAATGAGCACAAATCTAGACATTAAGGGATAGACCTTGATAGCCAAAACTTACTCTGAAGTTGCGGTCCTAAACTAGGGCTTCCATACCTCATGACATAGCAACCCTCTACTCAAGGACATCATCACAACCTTAACTACCTCTACAAGTGACACAGTCTTGTGCGTTGATATATGGCCCTAACACAACTCATATAGCCAGTTTGGATGGCATAGAAAACACGTCAACCTAGCCCTCTTTGTTGGGAATCACGATTGCCATTAAACCAAAACCCGCAAGTGTTAGCTAATGATTGCATCGCCGAAGATAAGGATCCACGAGAGGCAGTTAGTCCATGTCGCGAAACACATGGGGAGCATTGGTTTATCCAATGTCCAACAATCTCCCCCCCAACGTGAGTCGGGTGTGTATCGAACTCGTGACCTACGCTCTGATACCACTTGTTGGGAATCACGATTGCCATTAGACCAAAACTCGCAGGTGTTAGCCAATGATTGCATCGCCAGAGATAAGGATCCACGAGAGGCGGTTAGTCCATGTCGCGAAACACACGGGGAGCGTTGGTTTATCCAATGTCCAACACTCTTACTACTGTACAAGTTTTCGACCCTTATCCAACAACTCAACAAACCTTATGGGTCTCGACCTGTTACCGCTCAAACTAGTAGGGGTCCATGGAGGGGATCCTATAGAGCTACTACTAGGTCAAATGGCAACAATGGAGCGATAGCCCACTGTCACCTCAACTAAGGCTCCCTGCTCTTTATGGACTTTCACCGATGGGAGGAGTCTCTATATGAGAGGAATCACAAGAATATGTAGGTCAATGATGAGGTATGGGTGATTCCTAAAGCGTATTTAGAAGAGAGGTTCAATTAGACAGCTTGCTTGCTTCAAAAGCAAGGTGATGGGCTCCCTAGGAAGGGCTAAGAGAATTCTTGAGCCTAGGTTTGGAGGATATGTCTTAAAAAGGGGCTTCTTAGACCTAAGGGTCCTTATGGATAAGAGGCTTCTATGTAATCCTTGCGGAATTGGAGTTGCAAAGTTACGGGACCACACAAAGCCAAGTGGACACAAAATTAGGTCAAGGGTATGGAGTTGATCACCCAATGAGGGGCTTGACCAAGTTAGGGTAGGGAATAGGATCAAAGGACTAATTTTCCTTTGAGATTTGAATGCAATGATTATGAAAATTTCTAAATAGAAATCCTACGATAGTGATTAATATTATTTCTTCTACTTATTATCTCAGAAATAAGTTATTCATGGTGTTCTTACAACAAATATCGAAATATATTCTACTGCATCCTTCACAATAAAATATTGCAGAAAGTAAATGTAAAGAAAAATACTTGCACAAATACAATCACAATGACAGTTATTTTGGACAATCGTCCTTGGAAAAACCCAATGTGGGAAAATCAGTGCAGCAGATGAGGGTTTCTTTATTGTTCTCCAACAAATTCTCATGTACAAATTACAACCAACAAAACAGGAGTGAGAAATATTATAGATGCTTCCTGATAAATTTTTGATCCAGGTGAAGTACTCCTCTTCTCCGGAATCCTTCTGCGTCAAACTTCTCTCACACTGACCCAATGTCTAGTTGCCCACGTAGGCTTTGCATCAATTTGCCTCTGCGTTGCCTCTTTCTGCATCACCTTGTTCCTGCTCTGCGTTTTGCTACCTTGCACTCTCGAAAGGTATTGATGCCCTCTCTTCCTTTCTCACCTGCAACTCTCCCTCTGATTCGATTTTCTATTGCCGAACTTTGACCAGTGAGAAAATCGATCTTACTTAGATCACTGAGTATCTGCCTCTGGTGTGTTCTCCACGTGCCCATCAAACATCCTCTTATAATCCTCTTGTCTAAGTTGCATGAAATGGAGAAACAGGTACGAGTTTCTGAAACAGGGACGGGTACGAAATGTGACCCCCCCAAATTTTGGAAATGGGGAAACGCAATATATATATATATTTAGGACATTTAAGATATGTGCAATCATAAAGCATATTATGATACATTCTAGTTTTTACGTTTCAATTAATTGTCAATTGTCAATGCATAAACTATAAGTCTCTAAATTTACATCACATTTACTCATGAATGATCACATAATGAAAATAGTAATATCCAAAATCAGCCATGAGAAATTTCTAATTTCTTGTCTCGTACTTGATTGGGAGTCTCTTCCTACATAGTCGAACGACCTTAGTGCTCTTGATTAAATACAAGTTCCATACCCTAGTACCCTATATGCTCTTGATTATTGGGAGTCTCCCCTGCATAGAGGGCTTGGTTCTCTTGATTAAATACAAGTTCCATACCCTAGTACATGATAAAATCCAATGGAAACATTGCAATCCCCCCAATCTTGAAATCCTGAAAAACATATAAGTTTGCTGGATCTTGAGTGAGATCTAAAATTCTACTTTCTCCATATGAAATCCAATGAGGGCGAAACCACTCTCAAACATCCTGAGTCATTTCATGGAAATGTTAAAAATTAAGTAAAAGGAGAAAATGAAAAATAAAAGAGAATGTCACTTTTACTTTAAGAATACATACCATGAACCGCATATCAACACTAGGGCCATAGGCTTGAACATTAGGTTGCCCCACTCAAAAAAATCCTCTTTTTTATAACTTGAGAGGCATCTAGAAGCATCTAGAAGATATTTTAGTCGCCCAAAAACAAATTAGGAGAAAAAAATTAAAAAAAATACAAGACAAAGTCAAGTTACAAGAGGAAACTCCACCGTACAGCCTGGAAATGCGTTTCCGGCCATACTGGCCACGTTTCCTCCTCGAGAAACGGGCCATTACAGCCGGAAACGAGTTTCCAAGCCATACGGTATGAGTTTCCTCGTTTCCGGCAAGAAACGGACCCTTCTCCAACGTTTCCTGCAATTTAGCCTCTCGTTGATCAATCAACGACCCAGATTAGATTCTAATCTATGGCTAGGATCATGTTGACTTGATCTCCGCCTCCTTCTAGAAGTTTCACCCACAGTTTAGATTAATACCCATTAATTATTTTAATTTCCTAAGTTTAGACTTAGGGCCCCATTAAAAATAATTAATTATTTTAATAAAACTGTCTCCAAGTGGAATTTCCCAAAACGATTTTTGGGTATTGGAGAATGCATGTGTCTAAGCCTCCCCGCAAATTTTGAGACTTAGCGCACATCCGATGCTACCAGAAATCAACACTCCCTCTTAGTGAGGAATGTGCTCTTGCAATGCAACTTGTTGAAACATTGCTCTGTTTTGTAACATCTCCCTCTGCGCTACTGATGTTTGTCATGCTGACCACCAACCTTTGCACAAACGATGCATCTATACTGCTGCTGACCCTGCCACTGTCAACGCTGCATCTGTATTGCAACTCCCTCCGAATTTCTGCATCTGTGCTATTGCTGGTACTGCCACTGCCAACCATCCCTGCACTGCAAATTACTGCTGCTACTGGAATGAGTTTCCTACCATACCCATCTGCTCTCTAAATTGAGTGATCTTAGCTCTTCTGAGAACCTTTGTGAGTATATCGACTACCTGTTCTCCTGTGGGGACACATTGTAGCTGTATTGCCCCACGCTGAACACAGTGTCTGATAAAGTGACATCAGATATCTATGTGTTTCGACTGATCATGAAATACTGGATTCTCAGATAGTTTGATACAACAACTCTGATTATCACAGTAAACCCTGATTGCCTGCATCCTTTTTCTGAACAAGCTCACAAGCAATTTTCTGAGCCATATAGCTTCTCATGTAGCTGTGCTGATTGCCATATATTCTACTTTTGCTGAGCTCAGAGCTATCGATTTCTGCTTCCTGCTGCACTAAGATATCATCCCTGATCCAACACTGAAGCAGTACCCTGAGGTACTTTTTCAGTCCACTGAACTACCTGCCCAATCTGCGTCTGTGAACCCATTTACTCTGACGTCCTCCCCTCTAGAGTATTTCAACCCATATCGGACTATTCTGTGCACATACCTAACAATGTGCCTAGATGCTGCCCAATGCACCCTTTTTGGTTCTACCATGAACTGACTAAGAGTGTTGACAGCGAAGTAAATGTTCGGCCTAGTGTTGACCAGATACATGAGTGACCCAATGAGTTACCTGTACAAGGTCGGGTCTATTTCGTTGTCTCCTGATGCATCTAGTTTCTTCCAGTTGGTGATCATGGGAGTAGCCATGGGTCGACAATCCTGCATTCTGAATCTCTTCAGAATTTCTGTAGCGTATCTTCCTTGTCCAAGGAAGATCTCGCCATTCTTCTGCCAAACTTCCAACCCTAGAAAATAATGCATCAACCCCATGTCCTTGATGTCGAATTCAACTTCAAGATTCTTCTTGCAATCTTGTATGAGCTTGGATGAGCTAGTTAGGAACAGGTCATCTACATAGTACATATAATACTAGAATAAGTGGCTCATTCTCTACCATCAAATAGTAGAGATCGGGATCACCATCACTCTTGACAAATCCCAACTGTTGCAAGTAACTATCAATCCGACCATACCAATCTCTGGGTGCTTGTTTGAGCCAATGTTTTAAAACTCCGACTCCGACTCCGACTCGGCCGAGCAATGACTCCGACTCCGAC
>APFE031454152.1:0-10044 GCA_000404065.3 Pinus taeda
GTGAGCTAATTGTAGTTAAGAAGTCTTTATGTCAAGATGATCGTTCCTAAACAAAAAAATACCCAATAACCTCTCAGGTTTTAAAAGTAGTTACCGTTGCATAACTTGTGCCAGTTAATAACGAGTGACCATGTACGTTAATTGTAGTTAAGTCGGTTAATGACGAGTGACCATGTAAGTTAATTGTAGTTAAGAAGTCTTTGTGTCAAGGATGACCGTTCCTAAAAGAGAAAAAAAAAACCCAATAACCTCTCAGGTTGAACACGATTTAAGGTGGGACTGTATCATAATTAGTTAAAGCAATTTTGTGTGGGAGTTATCTTAAGAATCCCCAAAGCTGGAATTTCTATACGAACTTTGTTATAGAAATTTTTAGGCACTTCAACTCCAATCATAAATGTCCATAAACTGAGGGCTCCTAAGTCCCTAAAATTCTTGCTTCACTGCCTAAAGGAACAAGGTCAGCTGATTACAACATCTCCTAGAAGTTCTGCACTGAAAACTGCCATAAATGGTCAAAACTGGACCATACTGAAAGCTCAATGCAGAGGGTGCGATGCGTATCACCTTCCCAGTGTACAAGGTGTGATGCATACTGAATTTCTCCTCTGTAGGGTGCGATGGTCAGGAATGGAAAAATGGCAGGGACAAAAATGTGAGGTGGAAGATTATGGAATCTTCCAGAAGCTCCCCCTCTGACACTTGCCTCTCTATTTTCGACCAGGGATGAGTAAGAGATCATCATTCTGCAAGTAGAAGCAGCAACTATCAGAGAAATGACACTAATCAAGATCCCAGAAGATGACTCACCTCTCTATAATCATCTATATATGGATCCCTCATCACAGAGATCCAGAGGCTAGAATTTTGTATCTTATAGAGAAGTTTTGTTGGTTTTCTAGTGTTGGGTGATCGAAGCTTCGCTTGAGGTGAAGAAGGGCTTCCTAGCTGGAGGATGATGCTGGGTCAGAGCATATGGTT
This sequence comes from Pinus taeda, assembly GCA_000404065.3. Taxonomy (NCBI): domain Eukaryota; kingdom Viridiplantae; phylum Streptophyta; class Pinopsida; order Pinales; family Pinaceae; genus Pinus; species Pinus taeda. Next base: position 982 of record APFE031454152.1, read on the forward strand.
GTAATCCTCTTGCTACTTTTCATCTTAATAAAGTTATTCTTGTTTTCTTCCATATTCTTGTGTACTTGTTTATATATGCATTTATATGGTTAACATACATCCGATCCTGTGTTATTTATAGATATAGATCTTTGTTTCTTTGATAGTAGCATGTTGCTGTGATTCCACAGGTTCTATTTGAAGCTGGGCAAACGAAGAAGAAGCAGCGAAGCTCTATCAAGAAGGGGAGAAAATCAAGTGCAAGACTCAGGTTGGTCTTCTTGGTTCTCCTCTTGTCTATTTCCATAAAAGAAAACAATAGTAGACTTTACTTGTTTGTTTCTAAGATAGCCACCCATCTTAGTGGGAATAGTAGCATCCGAGTGGACACTATTCCCAGTAGCAAAATGGCGACTCCACTGGGGATGGGGAAGGAAATGCAATTTTCCTAAAGTAGGTCGACACAATGGCTGCCATGGCATAAATTCAGGGTCTTCCCAGTAGGATGTTGTAATCAATATTTATGTCGATGACTTCAACATTGATTTCTACTATTTTGCCCCCCAGTTCGACTTGCAAGTTACTTAGTATTCCATACGGGGTGTATGGTGTTCATCAAACACTCTCAATGATGATTCAATTCGACTTCGCCTCTTTCAGCGCACGTTAACTGGTCCAGCAGCAAAGTGGTATATCGAATTGCCTAGAGCTTCGTTTGATAACTTTAGTACCGTAGCCACAACCTTTTTAACCCATTTTCAGTTACCTATCAGGTATGAAATAGGAACTGAGCTACTTACCAATTTCAAATAAATGACAGCCACTCACATATCCGATCATATTCATGAGTGGCGACGTCGTCGTAGAATGGTAAAAACATATGTTCCTAATCAGCTATGGCATGGAATTTGTTATATTAAGTCACTGTTACCCCTCTATTACCAGAAGATGTTGGCAAAGGGAGGAGTTGTCACTGAAGAGCAAGTTATTGCTCATGCACAATATCTAGACTTGATCTATACTCAGTCTGGCACGCTCTACGATAAAATCCCTGATGCTCCTAGACCATAATTTTCCGTTCCTCCACCTCCTAAATCAAACAAAAACTCTCATGCCGGTGATGGTGTGATAGGTACGACAAGCACTAAAACCGCGAAGGCTACATCGAAAAAGGCTCGCACGGTTTCGAATCAAAATGCAAATGAGGAACTTCTAGCCTCGGAAGTAAATGTCGTGTCAATAGACAAAGGCAAAGAACCCAAGCAACCAGGAGGAAAGAAGAAAAAACAAGGGAAGAAGAAAAACCAGGAGGACTCGTCTCCTAGAAAATCTTCTACGAACCCTTCTGGGAATTGGAAACCAAAAACTCCATGTCATATATGTGAAGAGGATCACTAGACCAGAGATTGTCCATATAAAGAAGAACTTAGAAAATCTTTCAAAAGTTCGAAAACCTCGGTTGTATTGACAGATCCGTTTCCAAACTCGGGAACAAATCTGGCTGCTAGCAAAAATGCTTCCCCATCCCAAGTGCTAATGTTGTCAGTTTCAAAACAACTGAATGATGCTCTAATAATGACAAGGAGTAAAGATTACGGGAATCCACAGATGTTGAACAACAAGGATAATGATTAACCTAGTAGTTCAACAATGACTTCAACCGAAGTCGTGACACCCATCATTCCTGAATTAACAATAAAACCGCCAAAGGGAGTAGTACACAAATCGACCTTTAATCCTCGTGCCCGAGCAGCACAACACTATAATATAGTGGAGGATTTAGCTCAATCGCCATCTGCAATGTCGACTTTTGAGGTACTGTAAAATTGCCCCTCCCAAAAGCAGGCTTTATTATCAGTAATAGGTGGGATTGACCCAATGGATTCCAATCTTGTATCTTTTAATGACAAAGTATACGACCCTCAGTTACCAGCTCAACTAGCTTTCCTCATTCAAGTGAAAGCCCTCAAAAAGATTGTTCATAGAGCAATTATTGATGAGGGGGCATCCACATGTATCATGTCGATGAGTTGCTGGAAAACTCTAGGGTCTTCGTCCTTGTCGCAAGCATCAACGACATTGACAACATTTGATGGACGAACATACACCCTGTATGGAATACTAAGTAACTTGCAAGTCGAATTGGGGGGCAAAATAGTAGAAATCGATGTTGAAGTCATCGACAGAAATCTTGATTACAACATCCTACCGAGAAGACCCTGGATTTATGCCATGGCAGCCGTTGTGTCGACCTACTTTAGGAAAATTGCATTTCCTTCCCAGGGAGGAATTACAATCATCAACCAACAAACTTTTCTCCCCAACAGTTCGCAAGTTACGGGTGGCATTCCAATGATTCATGGAAACCCTAGCATGCTCCATAATATCGGAGTAGGCCTACTAAAAGACCCTACGTTAATGGGAACTTTTACCCTACCGCCTCCTATGAATTTGGCGGAAGTGGCTAATGTTGGAACCTATAATATGATATCTTCGATTCAAAAGATGTCAGAAAACGATGTTAAAATGGATCATTCGCAAGTTTTGCCTCTAACCCCACTAGAAATATTATAGAAATCAATGTTTTCAGCATGGGAGGCAAACCCGCATCAATGCTCATCGAGCGTTTGGATAGATAGGTCTAAGGAATATGGCACCCCTTCAGATCCTTGGTCGCAAGTACACTCTACAGACGAAGGAATCATTCAATCGATGATGATTGATTGGGCACCATGGGAATATTACCACCATCGTTCCCATCTTCTGAACTGAAAAGAAGATAATCCCGACGATCTACACCATCCTTCAGTATTTGACTTTCTGACGAATACTGTAAACACAGTGGATTCCGAGAGAAACCTATCCAATATCGAAGAGAATACTGCCATAAATATCTCAACCAAACAGATGTTGTAGAGAATATTCATGTTGTCAAATCTTGTTCTTCCTCAGAACTGGAAATATATAGCACTCTCTTTCGCGAGTTTAGAGATGTTGTTGCTTGGTCATATGATGAAATGCCAGGTATCAACTTGAGCATAGTTGAAAACGAAATTAAGATGTATCCAAATGTCAAACTGGTACGACAGCGACTAAGGCAGGTGCACCCTAAGAAAGCCGTTGCCATCAAGGCGGAAGTTGAAAAACTCCTCCATGCTGGTTTCATTTACCCCGTTCCTCTAACAGATTGGGTATCGAACATTGTTCCTGTGATGAAAAAACAAGGAACGATTAGAGTGTGCGTCGATTATAGGGATGTAAATCAAGCTTGTCCAAAAGACAACTACCCAACACCCTTTATCGACCAGATAATTGATGAATGCGCCGGATGCGAAATATTTTCATTTATGGATGGATTTTCAAGGTATAATCAAATAAATATCCTCCCACAGGACCAGTCGAAGACTTCATTCATTTCTCCATGGGGCACATTCGCATATCACAAGTTACCCTTTGGTTTGAAGAACGCCGGGGCAACTTTTCAGAGAGCAATGAATTATGCTTTCCATGACATCAAAAACATCGTTCAACCTTATCTCGATGATCTCCCAGCTCATTCGCGAAAGCGGACCGATCATCCGCGCCATTTGAGAACAATATTTCTACGTTGCCGACACTACAAAATACGTCTCAATCCGCACAAATGTGTGTTTTGTGTAAGTTCTGGTCATTTACTTGGCTTCGTAGTCTCAAAGGATGGGATTCGTCTCGACCCTTGCAAGGTTCAGGCAATCATAGATTTGCCTCCACCTTCAAACTTGCTTCAGATTCAGAAACTCCAAGGGAAAGCAAATTTCCTCAGGAGGTTCATTCCAAATTACGCTAAACTAGCTAAAGGTTATACTCATCTATTGAAAAAGGGAGTACCCTTCATTTGGGACCAGGTCGCGCAAGCCTCCTTTGATGCTTTAAAGAAATCTCTAATACAAGCATCATTAATGTATGCTCCTGATTATCAAAAAGACTTTAGCCTGTATCTGGTTGTAGCAGATACGACCATAGCAATGGTTTTAGTTCAAGAAGACAATGGAATTGAACATCCTATATATTATTTAAGCCGAAACTTAAATGATACAGAAATAAACTACTACTACGTTAAAAAGCTCGCCCTCACAGTTGTTCAAGCGATACAGAGATTTTGACACTACGTCCTCTTCAGGAAAACTACCATTTTATCAGATTGCAACCCCATGACTTATATATTGTCGTGACAGTTGTTGGGGGGAAAATATTCAAAACGAATAGCAATTCTACAAGAGTTTGATTTGGAATTCAAAAAATCCAAATCAAATAAAGCACTGGTATTCGCAGAGTTACTATGCGATCTCCCATCGTCGTCCAACGATGCAACATCCGAAGAAGTAATCGTGGATGAAAATTTGTTTCTGATATCTTTAAAGCGATTTGTGGTACGGAGATATAATCATTTATCTCCAGACACAAACATATAGGTTTAATACGTCATGCACCGAACAATGACGTATTCGATACCAAGCAAAAGACTACGTGATTGTCGGTGATACTCTTTACCATCGTGGTATCGATACAGTTCTGTGGAGGTGCCTCACCCTTAAGGAGGCTGAAAAACTCCTGAATGACTGCCTTTCAGGCGCATGTGGGAGGCATCAATCTGGTTATGCTACGAAAAAAAAAATTGCGAGCAGGATACTTCTGGCCAACAATGTTCAAAGATTGAATAACCGCAGTAAGGAGTTGTCATGCTTGCCAAATTTTCGATAGCAAAACCAGAAGACCACCCGCACCGTTTCAACCAGTAGTAATTGTTGGGCCATTTGCCAAATGGGGCATAGATTTCATGACATGTAACCCACCTCGGCCGGGGGGCACGGGTACATAATAGTCGCGGTAGACTATTTTACCAAATGGGCTGAGGCGATGCCTACATTAAACAACAGCAGCGAAACGGCTGCCCTTTTCTTTTTCAATCACGTAGTCTCCAGATTCGGCGTTCCACAGGCCATAGTCACAGATCATGAATCGCATTTTCGCAATCACATTATGGTTGAGTTGGCTACCAAATTAGGATTGTCCCACAATAGCTCTACTCTGTACTACCCGCAAGCTAATGGACAAGTAATCAACACAATCCTAAAGTGCATGATGCAAAGGATGATCGGAGTCCACAAATGGGATTGTCACCTAATCCTGTACTTGGCCTTGTGGGCATACCGGACATCGGTAAGAAATGAAACCGGATTCACACCGTTTCAATTGGTATACGGTCTGGAAGCAATCTTACCGGTTCAATGTGAAATCTCTTCCCTCAAACTCGCAGTTGACCTTCTCCCTGGAACCTCAGAAGAAGAGGCTCGTTTCTTGGAACTAATCCATTTGGATGAAACCCATCGTGATGCAGCTTCGGCTAACGAAGCTCATAAGAAGCGAGTCAAAGCACAGTTCGACAAGAATGTCAAACCTCACGTCTTCTCAGAAGGTGACCTGGTCTTGCCTTACGACCAGGAATCCGATAAGTTGGGAGCAGGGAAATTCAAATCATTATGGATGGGTCCCTATATTGTTAAGTGAGTATTAGCAAAGGGAGCCTACGAGTTGATGGACTATGATGGGATTCCACTGGTGCAACCTCGCAACAGGTTGTACGTCAAGCGTTACTATGCTTGATTTCACATAGTAATCCTCATGCTTTTGTTACATTTTTGTTTTCACCAAGAGCGTTTAGTTTGGTTAAGTAATCCACTTTTTGCATTCGTTGTAGATGTCATACCTACTGGAATCATTCATTGGATATGCTGACGGAGCAAGTCATAGTTTGCGGAACTTGTTTTCTGCGACATGGGCCATTTTTAATCCCAACGGCGAGTTCGTAAGTTTCAAAGGAGTGTGTATTGGTTAGTCTACGAACAATATCATTGAGTACATTGCATTGATAGAACTCCTTTTTGATGCCATCACACATGGCATATGCCGACTTGTCGTCAGGCTAGACTCACAGCTCGTCATTCTACAACTCACCGGCATCTATTCTGCACGAAATCCAGCTATCTATCGCATGTTCCTAAGGGTCAAAATTTTGGAAAGACGGTTTGATTTCATCTAATATCAACATATTTCCAGAAGTTTAAACACATTAAAAAACTCATTTGCAAATTATGTGTTATATAGACATTTGCGACATTTATGAAAAGAAGCATCACATCAATATATGCAGCAGGATTATGTAACTTACCCAAAATAAAGCTCCGAAAATCAAAAATATATTTCATAACTGTTTATAGTCTATACATAATGTTCTGTAACCAAGACAGAATTGGTCAAATGACCCAAAACTCAAAATGCTAGGGGGCACCCTAGTCTAATGATGTTGGTGATAACAAGTCACCGCCTGTGCAATCATGCGTAAGAGCCTAATCCATTGACTCGGCACTCCAGTAGTATGTCGCTACAACCACAGAGGCAGCTCGTCGGTCCTCACATCTGGGATACCAAGGGTAAGACCCTTGACCTGGTCCTATAGTTCCGAAAGAGTTTCGACCACATCAAGGTCGCGAAGGATGGCCCTCCCAACAGCCTTTCCTGCTGGAGCGGTCGTTGGGTCTCTACAGTGTACTGTCGATCGAACTCGTCCATTATCTGCATGAGCACATGAGTTTTGATTAGTCTTGATCATAAGAATATAAGAACATTATAAATAACAATGAATAGAGATATGGTCAGAAGAAATTACCCAAGGCACCCCACTGCTCGCCAACCGACAACACCAAATCCAGATCACCTCGGAAATCCATACCAACATATGGGAACCTGGCATAAACCATCTCCTAACGGTCAAACCACTTGAAGAAGGTCTCAGAAAAAGAAATATGGGGCTAACCAACGTGCCGAGACATGAGATCAACCCATCTCTGCATCCGTGGTTCAGTCGGTGGAGGTAGGCCAAGTGAAATATACTGCGGCTGCATCAGTGGGATTCTCTCCAAGGCGAAAGCGGTCAAAATAGAACCATAGCCAAAGTTCTTGGATCTTCTGCTTTTCATCTTGGTCAATTGTTCTTTCATCACAGAAAGTATTGCATCACACTAATTGAACACCTTCGGTTCAAGGCATTCCAAAGCATATTGCATATAAGATCTGTTGGCTATGTGAAGAGCAGAACTACCAGCCAGTCTAGCAAAAGTGAATAGAATGGTCCGCAAGGGCCGGCCAGTGACATATCGGATATTGATCTTGCCGTCTGTACTCGGCTGAGATCCCTCTCTGCAATGCCAGCGAATGTACTCCCTCACGGACTCACCCCCACGGGCGAAGCCTGATAATGAGAGAGGGGCACCATGCCTCGATAAACCGGTCAGAAAATAGATGTCCACCACTGTCAAGGGGATCAATTTGCCCCTAATCTGGAATACCTGGTTGATAGGATCCGAGGCATTGAGGAAATATTGCAACAAACTGATTTGTTGCCTCATGCTAGAGATACGGAAAAACTTCAACAGGCCACAATTCTGTAATGCAGCTACTGTGCCTGGATCATGTAAAGCAACAACGTCCTCTTCTTCATGCTCACGTTCTCGCCATGTAACGACCATTTTGCTCCGATGGATCTCTGAAAAACAAACAAAGGAAGAGTGAGGATCTTCATTTGGTAACATATAGGCAAAAAATTCATGAGGAAACTGTGCAAAAAATTTCCTCCCTGCGTCCATCGCACCCCAGCAAGTGTACTGGGAGTGATTCATACTGACTAGTCAGTGGGAAGATCAGTATGCATCGCACCTTTTGACTAAGGAAGGGTGCGATGGTCCCAGGGCGAGTTCTTCAAACCCCAGAGGCTCAGCAAGACAAGGAAACAAGCTCAGAATCCAAAATGAAATGCATGCAATTGAAGAGCACAATTTTAGCTCCTACTTGGTCCAAATGGCATCGATAATCATCCACAGAATCCGCTGGTGAAAATCAGGAGGGAAAAGCACCTCCAGAGCTCCAACGAACCAAATTCAAATGAAATGGTAAAATGAGAGGTAAAATTCACTTTTAATTTACCATGCATGTAATTCAAGCAAAATTCTAGTGTTTTTAACTCATTTATCAAGCATATGAATTCATTTCTAATCGGTTTGATGAAGCAAATGAACAGGTAGTACAATCTTTGAAAGAATGAAATGCTAAGGCTAAATCAAAAACTCAATGACCATCATCGCGAGCAATGTTGTCGCAGAGTTCAAGCTCGTTAAAAATAAACCCTCCACGAGCAGTTTTAGCGCATAGTTCAAGCTCGTTAAAAAATAAACATAAGTCATGAGAAAATGTTTCCCCCAGCATTTAAGCTCATTAAAAAAGGAACCAGTGAATAACCATTGTGAATTCCTTATCACCAGCTTTTGAGCCTTGGTCATGTTCTCGCCATCACCTCCACTCTGTTTTTAGTCCATCATTCACCCCCAAATGATTGTTTACCCCTTCGAGGAACATCTATGAAGAGTGATTCTGTTAGCCATCCTTGTGACACTGCCGTGATTGGAAAATTCCAAATCTTACCTAGAATCAGCTGCTACCTAAAACCATCACTCGTTCCTTGAAAACGAGTCTTCTTTAAGCTCTTTTCACCTGACTCGTAAAATATGAAAATATTGCCGAGTGATTGGCCTCTCTGGCTCGTTAAAGGCATCAAAAGCGCTATCCCTCCTATAGATTTCAATCTTTTTGGACGTAAGGGATTATTACACAAAAAGATCGAGCGCTTGTCTTGTTCGGCTCGTTAAAACTATCGAAAATTCATCCCTTTTGTATTATTTTATGCTTTTTTGAACTTAAGGGATTATATGACGAAAAAGAATCGTTGGAGTTTCCTTTCCGTTTCTTTCAGACTCTCTAAAATTGAAAGGGATTGAGTTATCTTTGTTGTTAAACTCGTTAAAACCTAATAGCGACAAACTCATCCAAATGGACGAGGACGAGTTTCACTGTCGCTAGACTCACTAAAATATAGCAACAGGTTCGCTCGAAGGGTGGATTATAGAACAAGCATATGTTATCCTCCTCAAGCTTGACAAAAATAAAGAGGCACTGGTCAGCAATGACTGGGGAAAATTGGGAAGAAAACTTGAA
>APFE031454152.1:10076-40798 GCA_000404065.3 Pinus taeda
AATGGACAAATGGCAGGGACAAAAATGCAAGGTGGAAGATCATGGAATCTTCCAGAATCTTCCCCTCTGACACTTGCCTCTCTGTTTTCGACCAGGGATGAGTAAGAGATCATCATTCTCCAAATGGAAGCAGGAACTATCAGAGAGAGGACGCTAATCAAGATCCCAAAAGATGACTCACCTCTCTGTAATCATCTATATATGGATCCCTCATCACAGAGATCCAGAGGCTGGAATTTTGTATCTTATAGAGAAGTGTTGTTGGTTTTCTGGTGTACATTCATAGTGTTGGGTGATCTAAGCTTGGCTTGAGGTGAAGAAGGGCTTTCTAGCTGGAGGATGATGCTGGGTCAAAACACATGGTTGTAATCCTCTTGCTACTTTTCATCTTAGTAAAGCTATTCTTGTTTTCTTCCATATTCTTGTGTACTTGTTTATATATGCATTTATATGGTTAACATACATATGATCCTGTGTTATTTATAGATATAGATCTTTGTTTCTTCGATAGTAGCATGTTGATGTGATTCCACAGGTTCTCTTTGAAGCTGGGCAAACGAAGAAGAAGCAGTGAAGCTCTATCAAGAAGGAGAGGAAATCAAGCGCAAGACTCAGGTTGGTCTTCTTGGTTCTCCTCCTCTTGTCTATTTCCATAAAATAAAACAATAGTAGACTTTACTTGTTTGTTTCTAAGATAGCCACCCATCTTAGTGGGAATAGTAGCATCCGAGTGGACACTATTCCCGGTAACAAACTTGACCAAAAATATAGATATTTTCTTATATAAAAAATTGGTTAGGTTATGATCTAGTTGTAAATTGGTTGAAAAAAATAAAATTAAGCCCATTTAATTTTTCAATTAAACATTTTATGTCATTCTACCTAAAAAATCTCTTAAACACCTAAACGAAATGTTTAAAAATACATATTTTAATGCAAATATTATCATATTTATTAATATGCTAGCATCAAGAATAGTGTAAAAGGCCATGCCGAAAATGACTTGTTTAAATCAAATTTAATTTAATGTGGGTGTTCCCCATTACATCATAGATATCATGGATTTTGAACTTGTAGCTCCATAACCACATCCTAAAAATGAATATATTTAGTTTTTATTTATGATATATAAATAAATATTCCACTACACATTACACATATCAGAATCAACCTATGTAAAACCATTGCACCTTTCCTAGTTCCAAGATGAAGATAATTCATTATATTTTAATAAAATAAGAACTTTTTTTTTGTAAAAGTTTTATGACTTCCGTAATTAATTTGTTGAGGAGCTTTTTTTTTTTTTTTCAATGTCATATTATAGTGATGCATATTTATTTCTTAATTCTTATTTTATTAATTTAAACATGTAATATAATTGTATAAAATAGGTTATCAAGTTTTTATTAATATAAAGATTTAAATGTGAAATTCTTAAAATAATGCTAAATAAAAGTGAATTTGGTTGATTGATTTTTATAAATAACTAAAAGTAATTATATTTTAAAAAGTAAATAATTATAATATTGTTTTTTAATGGAAATATTTTGTTTAGATGAAAGTGAGTTATTTAATTGATATGATAATTTTTAGAAGACTTGAATTCTAACATTGTTAATAATTTTGTTATTATGCTTTACTTTTCTTTAATAATGAGTGAGTACACATTTTCCTCATTTTTAATTTGAAACAATAAGTAAACACTCCTCACTCTTGATTTGAAGGAGTACCTATTAAATATATGATATGCATTTATAGTTTGGAAAATTTTCACATTATTGAATTGTTATTTTACACATTTGTTTTGTATGTGGAATGCAGAAATTATAAATCTCAATTATATATATATATATAAAGGAGAGACATGCGCGCGCACACACGCACACATATAAAACAATCGCTAAGAGTATGTGTTTCTTTAGTAAATGTTGTAGGTTCAAATTCAAAGAGGATTAAAATATATATACCTTTATAAACTTTAAATAAAATAAATATTATATATCACATAATATTAAAATAAATTATATTATTATTTTTATTCTTTTTCAAAAACATTAAAAATAAATAAATAACAAACTTAATTTTAATTTAGATATTAAAAATTATTTATCATCCACGTAATAATTATTTATAAGAATTCATAATTGGTTAATGTGGACCTCTAAGCTACCCACTGTGAGAACATGGGTGCCTTGATCTTCCTCGTCACAATATTAAAACTAAGAAATATCCAACTATTGCATTTATGAATTTGGGGTTGATTTATTCTTATGTTTTTTTCTTTCTGTTTCACTTTTAGGTGGGTTTGTGTATCTTTGTGTTAGGTCCCTACGCTACTAGTGTAACCCCTTATTTTTATTAGTACAACCCCCTTATTATATTGTTGTGCCCATGTAGTCCCCATATTATTATTATTGTGCCCCATATAAGCCCACTATTGTTATTATTGTGCCCTTACATTATTATTGTTATGTTGGCTCTGATTATAGTATGACCCCTTGGACTCCTATGTATAGAAAGAAGGTCTTGTCATTTGTATCCTCTAAGAATTGTTCGTTTGTATAATGTAAAGGAAGTTTCCCCCTCGAAGAGGCTTATTTCTAAGGTGTTCATCTATATTTTCTATCTTTTTGTGAGTTGGTTTCATAACATTTGGTATCAGAGGTCTGGATTCTAGGGTTTCATTGAGACGAAATCTTGTTGAACCTCGAGTCTGAATTTGAGACCTTTTCGAGCTATATTTTTGGATATATGATCTGAGAAAGTTAGGGTTTTCGCAAGCTCCAGAATTTCATCTAAAACAGGTCATCGTGGAATTTTCTCTATAACTTGTTCACTACGAAGTTGCAGACACTAAACCAAAAACCCACTTGAGAAGAAAGCGGTCTAAACCTCGAGTCTAAATTTAAGATACTGCCTCACTATAGTTTCGGATATATGATCTAAGGAAGTTAGGGTTTTTGCAAACTCCTGAATTACATCTTAAACAGGTGACCTTGGGAAAATCATCATAACTTTCTCTCTCAGCATCAAATTGAAATTTCATAAGAAGCTATAGAAAGAGGGCGAACTATAGTTTTCGGTATATATTTTACAGATCCAAAGGTCAAAACAGTGACACGTGGCACTTCATACAAGTTTGTTCTTTTGAAAAGGTATATAATCAAGTCATCTTGGGAGATTGTGCATAACTCTTTCTTAGATAATCTAATTTCGATCAGACTTGTGGCATTGGAAGGAGGAAGCAGAGGCCTACTATAGGTCGTGATTTCAAAACTGGAAGATCTGAAATTACATAGTAACAGTCATTTCAATATCGAGCTCCTAAAATCAAGAAAAAGCGAGATGGGGAAGTTTGATGCTAAGGATCCGGTAAATTGGATATTACAAATGGAAAAACATTTTGATCTACATGGTGTACCACTGTTACAAAAGGTACGTATTGCATCAAATTATTTAGAACCGAATCAATTTTTATGGTATAAATGGCTTTGTTCTCGTAAACCACTTGTCACGTGGTCAATTTTCATGGAGGAAATGATAGCACATTATGAGGATACAAAGAGATTAACACATTCTTTAGCCAATTGATAAATCTCAAACAAAAGGGTTCAATGGCATAGCACATTGAGGACTTCCAAACATTGAATATAAGGGTAAATGGTATTCTAGAGAAGAAAATGGTGGATGTCTTCATAGGGACTTGAAAGGATAACAGTCAACACGAGGTTCGTGTTTAGGAACTTGATTCATTGGAGAAGCCATTCAAGTTGGCAAGAAAAATTGAAAGCAAAATTATGGAAACAAAGAATCCCACCACTCGTGACTATAATTATGGAAGTGTTTTTTCTCCTATCCTTCCACAACCTACAAGGTTTACACCACAATAATTGGAAGAAAAAAGGGAAAAAGGGTTTTGTTACAATTGTGATAGAAAATACATTAAAGGTCATAAGTGTGCTGAGAAGAAATTATTTTACATAGATTATGAAGAGGAAGAAGAAAAAGGTTCAAGAAGTGAAAGATCACATCAAGAAAGAAGAAATGAATCTGACCATATCTTGTAATGCATTGGCCAGAATTACCACTCCTCAAACTATCAATATAGGACATATCAAGAAGAAAAAGGTAATAGTGTTGATTGATTCGGGCAGTACCCATAATTTTATTCATTGTAAGATAGCCAAGGAATTGAATTGCTTCCTATATCTAGCACCAAAGTGTCAAGTGATGGTTGCAAGTGGAGGAACCATAAATTTCTCCAGAAAGTGCCATAATATCAAGTTATCCATGGGAGAATATGTATTGAATAGCCCAATGCTTTCCATTCCAATGGGTGGTGTAGATGTTTTACTAGGAGTCCAATGGCTACAATCTTTGGGTACAATAGCTTTTAATTTTCAAGAACGTTTCTTGATATTTTTTTGGCAAGGAAAGGAAGTTGAATTGAGGGGAATCGAAGGGAAACCTAGAAAGGTAATCAACTCTAATAGCATGAAAAAGCTTCTAAATAAAGAACAATGGGGTGTAATTGCACAATTATGTTCACTAGAGGATCCCACATCGAAATCATGTGTTTCTCTAGATCTACAAAACGTTTTGGACAATCATCCTAAGGTATTTGAGACTCCCAAAGGCCTCCCACCTATTCGTGATCATGATCATGCTATTCATTTGATTCCAGGAAGTGTTCCTCCAAACATCAGGCCTTATAGATATCCATATGCCCAAAGGAGTGGGAACTCATTCAAAAGTTGCAGAAGATCCCAGTTCAAACAGTGTTGTGAGAATTTGACAAGGAAGGAAAAATCATATTGGAACCTGAAGTAGTCATAAAACCGAGAAATCGAAAGCTACGAAATAGATCAGTTTAAGAGTCTCTCATCTAGTGGAAGAACTTACCCACTAAAGATTCCACATGGGAGGACAAGAATTTATACAGAAACATCAAGAACTACTCAAATGTTGAGGAAAACACTTTTGAAGGAGAGGAGCATGTTACGTCCCTATACTACTAGTGTAACCCCTTATTGTTATTAGTACAACCCCCTTATTATAGTGTTGTGCCCATGTAGTCCCCATATTATTATTATTGTGCCCCATAGAATCCCACTATTGTTTTTTTTTCTACGTTAAGACTAACCTAAGTACCCATGGGGGATTTGAACCGGTGACCTATCGCAAGGAGTGCCTTAACAGCGCACCCATTCACCATCAATCCAAAGCCCCGTGGGCAGAATCCCACTATTGTTATTATTATGCCCTTGCATTATTATTGTTATGTCGACTTTGATCATATTATGATCCCTTAGACTCCTATATATAGAAAGTAGGTCTTGTCATTTGTATCATCTAAGAATTGTTCATTTGTATAATGTAAAGGAGGTTGCCCCCTCGAAGAGGCTTATTTCTAAGGTGTTCATCTATCTTTTATATCTTTTTGTGAGTTGGTTTCATAACACTTTGTATGTTGATTGGTGTTCAGATCTTATATGTTATTAAGCTCATATACCCAAATGGATATATGTATTCTTCTTTCTGCATAAGCATATATACATATGCACTTATTTTTGTATGTAAACTTATGCCTTCATCAGTGATGTGGGGAAATTTTTATCAATTGTTGTGGTGTATTAGAGAGTTTGTTAGGTTGCATTGACTTTTAATAAATTTAAAAATTTAGATTCGTGTCACTTGGCTCCCTGCCCACCAATTTCCTAGGGATTTGAAATTATCCCAATTCTAATAAGTTTCGCTCTAATAAGTTCCTCATTATTATTTATAACATCTATTTATATATAAGCAAATTTTATTTAGCAAAATGGTCCATTACTTTTAATAAATTTAAAAAATTATATCTGTGTCACGTGGCTCCCCACCCACCAATTTCCTAGGGATTTGAAATTATTCCAATTCTAATAAGTTCCTCCATGGTAAATTCCTCATTATTATTTATGACATTCATTTATATATAAGAAATTTTTATTTAGCAAAATTGTCCATTTTACAATAAGATGTGTAATTCCATTTTTTTTCTCAAGTCAAAGTTGACCTATGTCAAAACAACATATGAACAAATGTCAAATGGAGATGGAAAAGGTAGACAATGCCTAACCATTTTCAAAAGGGGAACACCTTTGGTGTAATTATTTCTTAAAAAAAATAACAAAGTGTAATTTTAATTTTTTTATGTTTGATTTGGTAGCTTGGTCAAGGATTATGATAAATATAGAATGCATGGTGCTATAACATTAGTGAAATTAGATTATTCAAACACAAGAAACAAATGGTTTGGATAAATATGAAGTGTTGTACAAAATTAACAATAGTGATATGAAAATGAAAGTGTAATTTAGTTATTAGATATTTTTATTCTTCTTATGGAATTTGATAATATAATTATTGTGACTTTTTGTTATTTAAAATGTAAGTTTAATACAATAATAGATTTAGTAAATTATAAAAATTTAGAACACTTAAATTGTAAATATTATATAGCTCAAATTTATGATTCCAACCATTGAAAAAACATAAATTTATTGAATTGAATTAAACTAAAATGAATTAAACTACTAACCTTTCAAAAACGGTAACACTCTACACTATTGGTCTGTCTACACTTAAACTTTTCCTTGAAGAGGAAGAAGTGAGCGAGAGTAGTCTAAAGAGGTTACAATTTTGCTCAGAAAATAATAGAAATTTTAGTGAGATTTTGAAAAAATCAGATTAAATTTTTTGGAAATCCAGATTATACCTTCAAGATTTTAAATGCCTTAAAAATTTTACTAGTACCAAATCTATTTCCACCATAAAAAAAACTCATTCAATCACTTCAATAGTCTAATTTTTCGAACTCTTTTAAGTAGAAATTTATTGTCCTGGGCAAATTGTAGACTCGGTAGACAATGTCGACGTGAGTGCGGTTGGGTATGGTAAAGTGAATGTAGACCATACTTCACCTCAGAATTGTCACAGCAAGTGGAGCCACTGCGTACATAATTGAAAACTTTCAAAATGTCGGGTTGGTAATGAGAGGGATACAAGTGGTCTTGTCACTGTCATGATCGTTGGATGATGTTTCTGGACTCTTTGGTCTCTCTGGGCATTCGCAGGTACGGCTTGAGCATGGTGCCGTGTTTCACTTTTTGTTCGTTATGAACCTCTCATTCTCTGATCGTTTTGACCCAAGTCAACAACGGTTCAAGTCAGTCAACAAGGTAACCCAGAAAATTAAAATATTCAATAACTATTGTCTGTTAACCTTTCATACGGATGTCCCAAATATATCTTTAAACAATATAAGTCAGTCAACAAGGTAACCCAGAAAATTAAAATATCCAACTTTAACTATGGTCTATTAACCCTTGGTACCGATGTCCCAAATCTACGTTCAAAAATATCAAATTAAAAGGGGAAAAATCAATTTTACCCTATATAAACAATTTGCGTTGTTTAAACCATTTCAATTTTAAAATTTATTTTTATTGTTTATTTTTTTTTTTTAATTTAGGTTATTTTTAGTTCTGGGGTTCACATCATGGACATTAAAAAGTGCGCACCTCGGGTCTACAATCACTTTATCATATCAAAATACCTTCTATTTTGAAAAATGAAATTAAAAATAAACATTTTACTCAATACAAATATTTTAGTTTTAAAAAAAAAATTTAAAATGAATTAATAATTTGGCTTTAAAGGGTGTAGAGTAGTTATTGAGAGAGTGTTTCATTAAGACCTTTGTTGTAAAGGTGGTTGATTCTAAACCTTGTGAGCATAAATTTAATTATGAATATAGATTGGCCTGATCTAAATGCGGTCCCTAGATAATTATGACGTCTTAAATACCCTTGGATCCTTGTGAGCATAAATCTAATCATGAGTATAGATTGGTGTGGCTCAAATACCGTCCTTAGATAATTTTGATGTCTTAAATACTCTTGGATCATAATTCTTAAATTACAAATTAATCTTGTAAATTTGTAAACTTATTACCCCCCCCATTCCACCAAAAAATCATTTTTTGAGGCCAAACAAAGTTACCCTAAAGAGTCTTTAGGATTATAATGAATCTTTATAAAAGTGAAGGGAAGAAAGGGAAAGGAAATTTAAATTAGAATTATCTACAATGCTTGACAACAACTACAAATCATTAGAAAATAAAATGATAGCACTTGAGATTGAACTCCAAGAAATGAAAAATAGGATGCAAGAAATACAACACACAAAAACAATCAATAATCAAAGAAAAGTACACCCCAAGAGACAAGATTAAAGAATTAAAAGAACAACTAAATAATAATTCATCCCTAAATAGCACAGAGAATAAATTAGATATCAAACGCATAAAAGACAAAATCAACAAACTAATTGAACTAGATCACGAGCGCCCCAAAAGACTCATGAACCTTATAATTATTGGTATAAAAGAGAAAAACGATGAGGACACATTAGAAATGGTAAAAGAACAATTTAAAACTAAGTCACAAATTCAAACAACTTATCTCACAAAAGAAAAAAGGGTGGGAAAGACACTTGAGCATAAACAGAGACTGATCCATGTTAAGGTAAGTTGTAAGGACCATAAATGAAATAAAATTAGTAAATCCCCAAGCCTAAAAGGATCAGGAATCTTTATAAATGAAAATCTTATTCCGAAAGACTAAGTTGAACTAAGGAAAAAGGTCCAAAAGGTCAAATAGGAAATAAAGGAAGGGACATGGGTAATAATCAGGAATAGGAAAGTTATTATTAGAGATAGATTCTAAAACAAAAGTGATAAATATGAATTAAGAACACTCTGAATTCTCTTCTAGAACTATTGTGGTTTTCCATTGCATAAAGATCCTATGTTAAGTTGGATCACAAGTGACATTGCTCTTATTTTCTTAGTTGAAACTTGCGAGCATGATGAATCTAGTGTCCCCAACAGACATATTCATTCTTTGGTCAACTTGGAATAGGAAATCCTCTCATACAGGTTTTGGTGGTTTAGCTTGTTATATAAAAAATAATGTTTCTTCTCACATTTGGCTTCATAAGATCAACCCCCTCAATCAATACATTTGGATTAAAATTTCTAACCCTAACACCATAGGATTTTTCTCACAGTTTGTTATTTCACCCCTATCAACTCTATCTCCAATAAGAAAAATAATCTAGATCAGAAGCACCCCTACAATACCTTAACACAGGACATCCACAGCCTAACGAATGAAGTTAATATGCTTTTGCTTGGGGACTTCAATGTTATAACCACTACTAACCAAGCTACACTCCTAAGTAATAACTCTAACCCTAACCCCTAATAATTAGATGAGGACTCTGAATTATTGATTAGATTCAAAAGAAATTATGAAGACATAACCGAGAACCTATTTGGTATTGAACTTATCGAGCTTTGTAGTTCTCAAGGCCAGATAATTCATAATGGAATTGATAAGTGGCCACTTCCAGCTAGATGACTTGTCTTCATGGGTTGGGCAGTAGTGTTGTGGATTATGCAATATCCAACACCCATGTTCTCAACTGTATTTTAAATTTTGGACTTGTAAACGATCATGAACACTACAACAAAATAGGGAAATAAAGCCTAAAATTCCACTAGAAGTCAGTGTTTTTCAATTCACGAATCAGACGCCTTTCCCTATGCAAAAATGGGCATGACCAAATATGATTTTATTAGTGCCATATTTTGAGTCGTAAATTTCTCCACAAACAACATTAGGAATAGCCTCCGAAAAATAGAGCCATAAATAACGCCCCACAATTTATCGCTAGTTGTGCCGAAATTTGCACCAGAATTAAAGTTATAAGTAGTACCAGGAATTACACCATAAATAACACTTGGAAGAACGCCATTTTAGTGCCGAAAATAGAACCAACACTTGCTTCCAATTTGTCTCTTGTTTGGCTTCTAGTTTAACGCCCAATTTTGCTTCATATTTTGCTTCTACTTTGCCTCTAGTGTGGCTTCCAATTTTTCTTCCCATTTTTCTTTTAGTGTGGCTTCCAATTTTGCTTCTAAGTTTGCTTCTAGTCTAGCTTCCAATTTTTCTTCCAATGTGGCTTCCAATTTTGCTTCTAGTGTGGCTTCCAATTTTTCTTCTAGTTTTGCTTCTAGTGTGGCCTCCAATTTTTCTTCCAATTTGGATTCCATTGTTGGTTCTTTGTTTGCTTCCAAAAAATGATTATTGTTTTGAATACACTTAATTTAATATGTTTTATTTCAATTTAATTAGTTAATCATATCATGTCTCTTAAATAAGTTATATGATTATACATCATATGAATTCATTTGAAATTTTTTATATGATAACATTTATAAAGAATTTTTAGGGAAACAGACATCCATGCAAATTAACAACATCATTATACTTATTAAATCTCCATCAAAATACAATCTACAACATCCAATATATATAAAATAATAAGATAATTATTTTGTCTTAGAGGTTTCTGCGAGTTTCATGATTATGTAGATTATCTTTGGGATACATCGCATTAGGTTTCTTTTTAATCGACGTTCCGAACCAGCAATGGTGGTTCATCTTCAGGATGTGAAAGATTGTTGAAAGACAGGTCTCATTTTTCCAAATATATAGAGATGTATGAGATGTTTAGCTGACATCGGCTAAACATCTCATACATCTCTATATATTTGGAAAAATGAGACCAATCTTTCAACAATCTTTCACATCCTGAAGATGAACCATCGTTGTTGGTTCGAAATGTCGATTAAAAAGAAACCTAATGCGATGTATCCCGAAGATAATCTACATAAAGATAATTATTGTAACATGATCATCATCTATAATTAACACAACTGAATCAAATATCTATAATTTAAGTGAATTTGACAAAATCCATCATGATCAGTCAATCAAAATCATCATACATAATAAATATGCATCCAAATAATCAACCACTTTCAACATATAAAAATTGGTGAGTCCATACTGACAAGATCGTCATCATATATGTATTTGGAGACTCTCTCATTACAATTCAAAAATGTATCAAATTGAATCATTGCAAGGACCCAAATACAATACCAACTCTACAAAGAATCCAATTGATCATGGATAAATTTGAAATTTTGCAGTTCTATCATATCAAGAGAGAGAACAACACTTTGGCAAATGATCAAGCCAACAAACACGTCAATTGGGTTCAAGGAAAGTTGATGGAGGAGGGAGGCATAAACACTATATGTCACATACCATGATTTCTCATAACTTGAGGATATCGAGATGCTTAAGGGTAATTGAGGATAATCTTATTGACTAAGGTTGCATAAATTTAGTATTCATTCCATGGTACAAAATCTCATCGGTGCTCACTCCAGTAGAATGATGGGCCATTCATCCAATAGATGTTTAAACACAAGGATTAATGTTAAGCATGTGGCAAGGTGGGATGTCGTCAGTAAAGGATTTGTTATTTTTTTGGCTAATGAAGAACGTCTCAGTTCGACCATGTGTGTTTATGATCCAAACCAAGAAGCAATGAATTCACAATAATTAATGCAAACAACATCAAACTTGAAGGGCCTCCCCCCATCGTCATGTTTGATTTCAAGTCTGGCTATATGAGGATGGTTGTATATAATTCACGCATAGTGGCTCTCCATACATTATTTCTCATCCAAAGAGATCACGGGCTCCTCATTAGGAAATGGCACTGGTGGCTCCCCAAATGAGATTGATCGGGCGTTCAAGCAGGAAATCAAGGAGATTGTTTCCAGAATAGATGGGATAATAATTTTTGAGCCTCGCTCTCATTTCACCCTAGTAATGGGTTAGTTGGAAGGTATGAAAAAGATGTTGAAATTGTGTAGGTGATGATGGAGGTAATTATTTCCAAGATATAAAATCTTAATTATAGGGTGGAGAAGTTTGAGGTCAATGTGGAGAATGCAATTGTTTCAGTGTTAAATAGATATTTGACCTTGATGACAATCGTGAACAGGTTATGGCGATTGGTGAGGGAGGGGATCTCCTCCAATGTTTCATGATCAGCAGGAGTTGAAGCAGGAGCAATGGAACCATTTTAGCAGGAGGAAGTGGAAGAGGTTGCTATGAAGGAACTGGACCATAAAAATGTGGAAGGAACCAAGTAGTTAATTTCATAGTAATAGCTAGGTAGATTATCTTATGTAGGTATGTAAGTATTAATGGAGTATTCTGGTGAAAGTACAACAAGAATGATGTAGTAAATTTGTAAAAAAGCATTAATGCATACCCAAAGATACTGGTCAACGCAATTTAGGAGGACTCTAGAAATTTTGATGATTTGAATGTAATGGCATTGGCCAATTTCCAGTTTGATTAATAAAATAAATAAATAAAATGTGTGAAAATGATGCATGTCCAACAATCGACATAATTCAAAATGATACGTCATGTACAAATGATATAAACAAAATTGATGAATTATGCAAGACATAATGATATAATTCAATATGATACGTCAAGTCCAAATGATATAATTCAAAATGATACATGTTGTTATAGTCCATTTTTTCACATCTAGTCAATAGGCCTTTAACTGGATCAATCAACATCCTTTGACCTCCTTCTCATCATCATAGCACAAAGCCCTAAGAATGACTCATTCTTATCCTTGAGTTTCTACCTAAAAACGTTGTTTTAGTCATTTTAAGGACCAACACTCCCTAGCCTCCTACTGGACAATGTTGAAAACTAGGTTTCTCCACTATGGACTGCGTTGATCACCTACATGTTGTTGGCATTATGACACAGAGTTGGATCTATGACACAGGTGTTGTCCTTGATGGAAACTCACTCAGATAACAGATCACAGTTCAGA
Organism: Pinus taeda; assembly: GCA_000404065.3. NCBI lineage: Eukaryota > Viridiplantae > Streptophyta > Pinopsida > Pinales > Pinaceae > Pinus > Pinus taeda. The sequence goes on from APFE031454152.1 coordinate 22,905, forward strand.
CTCATAGATTGAAGAAAGAGAGGTATACGCAGGTTCCCCATTGACCAAGCCGCGTGTACATGCGAGTTAGCAGACCAAAAGGAGCGTATAGCGCACACACGCACTTTCGCAGAAGGAAAGGTGTGTGCATGTTGGAAACTAAGTTTTGGTCTGTGGTATTTGGTCCATGGTATTTTGATCCATGGTATTGGTCCAAGGTATCTAGTCCGAATGTTGACCCCAGGTATTTGGTCCAAGGTATTGGTCCTAAGTGGTTTTGGTCCATGGTATTAAGTAAGGCCTATGATTATAAAAGGAGGAGAAGATCATTAGGCAAGAGCACTCAAGTATTGAATATCTGATGAAGAGCAAGATCTAGAATACAGGTTATTGGGTTATGGTTCATAGTTAGATCTGAATCAAGGATGAACCTTAGTGCTTGATGAAGGATAAGATCTAAGGATGGGTCAAGATCTTAAGGCTTGAAGTGAAGTATCTTTGTGTGGTTTTGATCTTTTATATGAATAACTTGCGCATGTTGTAATATGTAAATGTGATGATCTGGGTATAACTGAAGTCTGGAATTGTTGTAAAGTTTAAATCATCATTTATAGATCTGTATGTAGGTTCACTTTAGAAAAGGCATGTATACATGCTGGTTCTGCATATCAAAATAGCGTATACATCTTAAATTTGATTTGCAGATCTATACACAGGTTCACCTTAAGAAAAGAGTGTATACGCGTAGGTTCGACACATGGAAGTAGTGTATACCTCATAAAATATGCTTTAGCCGCTTCTATTTGCTATTGTAGTGTTATGAGTTCTGGTTACTATATTCTGGTTATTGTATTCTGGTTACAACATTCTGAAAAGTGATTGATTGATTCAGTTGTGGTTGGTGTAAAGGAGATTGGTTGATGTAGATATATTTTATGTTTGAATGATGTTATTAATGGATCCAGTCTGAAAATTTATGAAACGTGGTCCCTGGAAGAAAAGAGAAGGTTGTAGCCTTTTATAGGTCGGCACCTAAATACTAGTAAACATATCAAATAGTACAAGATCTAGGGGGTTGTAGCTCCCTTCCAGGAGAACCTGGAGAACGAGAGAAGGTTGTAGCCTTCTGTAGGTAGAAGCCTGTGTACTGGTATAAGACTGCACTAGTACAAAAATTTTAAAAAGAAGTTTCTTATTAAAAAGAAGATAGAGACGATTGCAGCAGGTGGTTTTCACCCACATTGGGTTTCCACCTTATATCTTGTGTTCATGTGTGTGATTTTCTGTTCTGTTTTTACTGCACCTGGTTACTATTTATATGGTTTTGATGCACTAATTAAAGATCTACATGTGATGAATTAATTGAATCATAAGTTTGCAGGATATATGCTAGTTGCCTTGAATACAGTTGCGTATACACGCAAGTTCCATTAACTGAAGTAGCATATATGAATCTGATTATGGAAATGAAATATTATTGACTTGTTAATACTAATTGACCCCCCCTCTCAGTATTATTTCCAACAATTGGTATCAGAGTAGGTCCTTCAAAAGAAGCTTAATCGCTTGAAGGAAGATCTATCATCATGAGTAACTATGAAAGAGTAGGATCCATTAGATCACCAATCTTTGATGGGAGCAACTTCGTGTTTTGGAAGGTAAGAACCACAACGTATCTTCAATCTCTTGGAACAGATGTCTAGGAAATCATGGAAGGAGGATATACATTTCCATCAGCAATTCCTACAGATATGGCAGGTAAAAAGCAATATGAAGCCAATGCCGAGGCTGTCAATACATTATTGGGGATTCTGTCACAATCAGAATTTGTTAAAGTTATGCAGCTCAAAACCGCTAAAGGAATATGGGACAAGATCGTTCTAAGCTATGAAGGAGACAATCAGGTAAAACGTGCAAAACTGCAAACTCTCAGAATTCAATATGAAACTCTCAAAATGCACAATGATGAAAGTATAGCTAGTTACTTCTTACGTATAGATGAGATTGTTGGTTTCATGAAGAACTTGGGAGGAGATAAAAGAATTTAATTTAGTTGAAAAGGTTTTAAGATCCTTGTCTACTAAGTTTGAATCAAAAGTATCTGCCATAGAAGAAAAGTAGGATCTTTAGACTATTACTATGACATAGCTGCACGGAATCTTAACTGCTTTCGAAATGAGAAAAGGAGGTCCATCAGATATGAGAGAAGCCACATTCAAAGCTTTAGGAAGAGAAGAACTCAATGAATCAGGACATATTTTACAACGAGAGGAAGAAGCAAACTTTGTCAAGAACCTTCAATGGGGTTCCGAAAGATTCAAAGGTAAACTACCTTTCAAATGTTTTGCTTGTGGAAAAGTTGGTCATTATGCTGCCAAATGTTCTCATAAATATAAGCTTGATAAAGGTAAGGAATCAACAAAATGGAATAGAAAACAAAGTGTAAGTAAGAAGAGCTACTATACGCATGAATATAGCGATGGTTTATCAATTAGCGATGAAGATGAAAATAGTAATGACTATAGACTTCTGATGCCTTTGAAGATGATGATTTCTTGGATGCTTTAAATGAAGATGACCTTTATGAAGAAATCTCTAAACTCAAAATCTATTTAGAAGAAAAGAATATGAGTGTAGATACTCTGACATTCCAACTTGTTGAAAGAGAGAAACACAATGAAAAACTAGAATGTGAAATTGTGGGTCTAAGAAAGGATGTTGAGAAAACAAAAGCTCTCAATCTTAGATTTTCCAAAGGATCAGAAACCCTAAATGAAATTATCAAAGTGCAGCGTTCTCCTTTGATAAAGACAGGTCTTGGATATACTGAAGAAGCATCCCACGCACAGAAGCCATCAACCTCCACTCAAAGCTATCTTGATGCAACAAAGAGCAGTGAACAGTTTGACAATCAACAGAAAAGGCATAAAGAAGATCACCATGTAAATCAGGCTCAATTTGCTTCAAGGATGAATAGAAGCTACAACCAACCTCAGGTAAATCATACTCAATATGTTTCAAGAATAAATATCAATAGCAACTATAATCACCAGGTTTGTAGATTTGATAATTGCAGGAACTTTTTTAATGGTCAATGTTTTTCATGTCATAACTTTGGACACAAAGCTGCTCAATGTGTTGCTTACAAGACCATCATGACTAGAGAAGCACGAAATCAAAGCAATGTGACGGGGATCATGAAACAGACCTACAATAACTTTTCTCTTCTTGAAAATGAAATAGAATGCTCTATTTGCAACAACTTCGGTCATGAAGAATCTGAATGTAGGAGTAAATTTCGGGAAACATCTCAGAAGGAGCAAACTTCATTAAATCCCAAAATATGGAGAAATAAAGAACCTAAAACAGAAAGACGTGGTATAGTCTTGTATGAAGAAGGACAAGAAAATCAGTGGTACATCGACAGTGGATGCTCGAAACACATGACAGGTGATAAAGAAAAACTTCAGTCATATAATGCCTTAGAAAAGGAAAATAAGGTCTCATTTGGAAATGGCACTCTTGTTGTCATAAAAGGTAAAGGTTCAGTTCTTTTAAAAGAAAAAGATAAAGCTATGAATGTTATGTATGTTTATGTTCTAAAGCATAACTTGTTGAGTGTCAGTCAAATGTGTGATCAAGGAAATGAAGTAGCATTTCGATCAAATGGATGTGTTGTTCATGAGCTTGATACAGGAGAAACTGTGATCAAAGGTATAAGAACTCCAAACAGCTTATAGATACTCAAGGGAGTACAACAATAGTGCTATCTAAGCAAAAATAATGAACACTGACTATGGCACAGAAGATTGGGACATCTAAGCTTCTCTCAAATAAGAAAAGCATGTAGATTCCAGGCTATTCATGATCTTCCTGATATCATCATCCCAGAAAATACAATATGCAAATCATGTCAATTTGGTGAGCAAACTAGGGTGCACTTCTCTGAAAAAGAAGGACCAACTAGTAAGCCTCTTGAACTTTTTCATACTGATTTATGTGGACCATCAAGTAAAAAGTCACCTCATGGAGAAGAATACTTTATACTGTTCATTGATGATTTTTCCAGAATGTGTTGGATAGGACTTCTAAAGCATAAAGATGAAGCATTTGAAAAATTCAAAGCCTTCAAAGTTTTGGTTGAAAATGAATCAGATCGCAAAATCAAGTGCCTCAGATCTGATCGAGGAGGGGAATTTACCTTGGATGAGTTCTTTGACTTTTGTGAAGAACATGGAATAAAAAGGAAATTCTCCAATGCAAGGAATCCTCAGCAAAATGTAGTGGTAGAAAGGATGAGCATAACTGTTCAACAAATGGCTCGAGCTATGCTAGATGAGTTTGGAACTCCTACAACCTTTTGGGGTGACACTGCATTCATTGTTGTCACTATTCTCAACCAAGAAAATGTTCTGGTAAACAACAATCAAACTCCACATGAACTTTGGTATGGTAAGACTCCTACTGTAAAATACTTCAAAGTTTTCGAAAGCAAATGTTACATCAAAAGGATTGATGAAAAACTTGGTAAGTTTGAACCCAGAGCAGATGAAGGCATTCTCCTTGATTACTCTTCCTAAAGTAAAGTATATAAATGTTATAATAAAAGACTTGGGAAAATTATTGAAAGTATTGATGTTGTGGTTGATGAAGCATGCAAAAATCCAAAGAAAGTAAAAATTGAAGATTATGAAGAAGATGAGGATTATCCTCCCACATCAAATCAGACCAATTCTGAAGAAGAAACTAATGAAGCACCAGAAGAATAGTAACGGTAGAAGAAAAGACTCCGCCCAGGTGTGTTCAGAAAAATCATCCAGAAATATTGGGAGAAAAATGGGTAGGTGTGCAGATTAGAAGAACCATTGCAGAAGCTTCAAGCTATCTAGCATTATTATCTTCCATTGAACCTCAAAATGTAAATGAAGCATGCAGAGATGAATGTTGGGTCAAGGCGATGAATGAAGAACTTGAGAAAATTGAAAAGAATAATACTTGGGAACTAGTTCCTAGACCTCATGATAAGAATATCATAGGAACTAAACAGATATTCAAAAACAAGTTGAACGAAAATGGAGAAGTTATTAGAAACAAGGCTAGACTTGTTTGTAAAGGATATGTTCAACAAGAAGGTATAGACTTTGAAGAAACTTTTGGACTTGTTGCTAGACTTGAAGCCATCAAAATGTTCCTTGCTCTTTCTAGTTTTCAGAAATTCAAAATATACCAAATGGATGTAAAATCTACCTTTCTTAATGGAGGCTTAGAAGAAGAAGTCTATATTGACCAACCACACGGATTCACTCTTGGAAATGATGAAAAACTTGTATGCAGACTCAAAAAGGCTCTCTATGGTCTAAAACAAGCTCCAAGGGCCTGGTATTACCGTCTTGACAAATATCTCCATCAAGAAGGTTTTTCAAAGGGATTAGCTAATAGCAATTTATACACAAAGATTGACAATAATAAATTGCTAATACTTGTTGTGTATGTTGATGATATCATTTTTGGTAGCAATGAAGAAGCTATGAGTTGAAATTTTGCTTCAGTAATGCAGCAAGAATTTGAAATGTCCCTGCTTGGTGAGCTTACATATTTTCTTGGTCTAGAATTTCAACAAAACAAAGATGGTATTTTTCTGTCATAAACGAAATATCTCAAACAGATCTTGAAAATGTACGACATGGAAGATTCTAAACCAGTATGTACTCCAATGATAATAGGATGCAGTCTTAGCTCAAATGATGAATCAACAGTGGTGCATCAACCAACTTACAGATCCATGATTGGCAGTGTGCTTTATTTAATAGGTACCTGACCAGACATCATGCATGCAGTGGGAATATTTGGAAGATTCCAAGCAAATCCAAAGGAATCAAACCTTCAGGCAGTCAAAAGGATATTCAAATATCTTCAAGGAACACAGAATTTTGGTTTATGGTATCCTAGAGATACATATCTTACACTTCATTCATATACAGATGCATATTGGGCAGGAACCGTTGATGATAGAAAAAGCACTAGTGGTGGTGCATTCTATATGGGTTCCAGATTAGTGTCTTTGTTCAACAAGAAACAAAGCTCAATTGCATTATCTACAACTGAAGTAGAATGTGGTTGATGCATCTTGTTGCACACAACTCCTTTGGATGAGGCAAACATTGCAAGACATTCAGATCACATGTACTCCACCCATCTCCATTCTATGTGATAATACAAGTGCCATCAATTTTTCAAAGAAACCAGTGATGCATTCCAAGACCAAGCACATACCCATCAAATATCATTTTCTATGTGAACAAGTGCTTGAACAAAAGGTCAAATTGGAGTATGTTCCCTCCAAAGAATAGGTTGTTGATATATTCACCAAACCACTAACCATAGAAACACTTGAATATCTCGAACAGAAGTTGGGAGTAGTTGATGCATCATCCTACTGTTAAAAATTATCTGTTTCAAAGAAAAGTGGTTATACACAAGTTTCATGAAGCGTAGTCACGTACATACGCGGTTTCTATGGATACAATCGCGTATATGTTGGTTTGAAGAAAGGCAGTGGGCCATACTCAGGATATAAGGAGTCTGATATGGGTCTGATAGTGATCATATAGCACAGGTTCAGGGGAATCACATACTTCTAATAATGCATAGTTGGCATTATCTTAGAAGATATTAGTACAAATTCATAGTTGTTTTTTATTCCAGTGAAACAGGTTCAGGGGGAGATCATGGTTGCTGGTCTGGATGTTGATTGATAGATACTGTTGATGATAGTTGCTAATGACTATCATGATCTTGTTTCAGATATTTGGTCTCTATGTCATGTATATCTTTTAATTTCAAGGTCATGGAACGACCTATTTTGTTACCCCACTATGCATGGGATGGATGATGTAATTTTCTTGTTTTGACATGTATAAACAATTAGTATATCCCCACTTGGTTGGAAGGATGATTCAAACTTGGTATATCCCCACTTGGTTGGGAGATGGATGTATGTATGATTCATTGGTGATAGGAAGGTCATTTATGATGTATGTATAGAGTCATGTTCTTCTTTTAGAACATATTCTTGCAGACCTTGCTTATATTTAGGGGGAGCATGGAGCTCAATCATCACACTTCAGCATATCAGAGAAACCCACATGAACTCAGGGGGAGCATAACCCTTTGCCCTTGATGACAAAGGGGGAGAGTGACTTGGGGTTGCCATCAAGTCCAAAGGGGGATATTGTTGGCTTTATTACACAGATTTGGCTCTATGATATAGGTGTTGTCCTTAATGGAACCTCATTCAGATAACAGATCACAGTTCAAACTCATAGATTGAAGAAAGAGAGGTATACGTAGGTTCCCCATTGACCAAGCTGCATGTACACGCAGGTTAGAAGACCAAAAGGAGCATATAGCATACACACACACTTTCACATAAGGAAAGGCATGTACATGTTGGAAAACTCAGTTTTTATCCATGGTATTTGTTCCATGGTATTGGTCCAAGGTATCTGCTTCGAATGTTGACCCCAAGTATTTGGTCCAAGGTATTGGTCCTAAGTGGTTTTGGTCCATGGTATTGAGTAAGGCCTAAGATTATGAAGATCAAGATCTAGAATATAGGTTATTGGGTTATGGTGCATAGTTGGATCTGAATCAAGGATGAACCTTAGTGCTTGATGAAGGATAAGATCTAAGGATGGGTCAAGATCTTAAGGCTTGAAGTGAAGTATCTTTGTGTGGTTTTGATCTTTTATCTGAATAACTGGCACATGTCGTAATATGTAAATATGATGATCTGGATATAACTGAAGTCTGTAATTGTTGTAAAGTTTAAATCATCATTTATAGATCTATACGTAGGTTCACTTTAGAAAAGGCGTGTATACACACTCGTTCTGCATATCAAAATAGCGTATACATCTTAAATTTGATTTGCAGATTTGTACGCAGGTTCGCCTTAAGAAAAGAGCGTATACATGCAAGTTCGACACATGGAAGTAGTGTATACCTCATAAAATATGCTTTAGCTGCTTTTATTTGATGTTGGATTGTTCTGTGTTCTAGTTACTGTATTCTGGTTACTATATTCTGGTTACAACATTCTAAAAAGTGATTGATTGATTCAGTTTTGTTTAGTGCAAAGGATATTGGTTGATGCAGTATATTTGATGTTTGAATGATGTTATTGATGGATCTAATCTGAAAATTTATGAAACGTGGTCCGTAGAAGAAAAGAGAAGGTCTTAGCCTTCTGTAGGTTGGCACCTATGTACTAGTAAACATATAAGCTAGTATAAGAGCTAGGGGGTTGTAGTTCCCTTCCAGGAGAACCTGGAGAACAAGAGAAGGTTGTAGCCTTCTGCAGGTAGAAGCCTGCGTACTGGTATAATACTGCACTAGTACAAAAATTGTAAAAAGAAGTTTCTTATTAAAAAGAAGATAGATACGATTTTCGTAGCTGGTTTTCACCCACATTGGGTTTCCACCTTATATCTTGTGTTCATGTGTGTGATTTTCTGTTCTGTTTTTACTGCACCTGGTTACTGTTTATATGGTTTTGATGCACTGATTAAAGATCAGCAAATGATGAATTAACTAAATCATAATTTGTAAGATATACGCTAGTTGCCTTAAATACAATTGCATATGCAAGCAAGTTCCATTAACTAAAGTAGTGTATATGAATCTGATTATGGAAATGAAATACTATTGACTTGTTAATACTGATTCACCCCCCCGCGCCTCTCAGTATTATTTCCAACACATGTTGCTCCACTATGCACCTTTGTTGGTTCTAAACATTCTAGAAAAACAGAGATAATCCCAAAGCCTCTTCTTCTAGAATCTTCTAGGACCTGTTGTAACCATTTCCCTCAGATAAAATTCTTGAATCCCATCCTATCCTATCTTTGATTTTTCATCCCTTATCCCTTAATCTCATCCTCCCATCAAGAGTGGATATCAATCCCTAATTGGTAAAAGGATAAGAATCCATGAACTACCTCCTTCACCTGTGTATTTAGTGACATCCATAGGAAAGGATTTGGATTTTGGAGAGTGATTATACACATATTATGTTGATGTGAGAGATATATTTCCATGCATTAAGGTGATAGAGGTGCATTTTGTGATAAGGAAAGGACAAGTCAACTTGTAGGAGCTATTTACAAGGTCACCACCTATTTTTGGTTGTAACTCACTCCATTTCTATTAATGCAAAGAGTTCTTTGTTTTCCTATATATGATTTTATGGTTTCATAAATTTCAATACCATGTTGATCTATTGAATACAATGACTATATGATGCTACACATATTTTGTGGAGTGTTGGCTTGTGTGATCTAACTTTGCAGGTTCTAATAATATCATTTGGAGCTAGGGTTGGAGCATTCAACCCAAGGAAGGAGTGAAGCATACTACAGATTCTAGGTAGACTCATCTCATTATATATTTACTTTAAGGAAAACACTAGTACCTTTGTCTTTCTATTTTTCTAGGTTAGTCCACTAGGCCTATGGAAGATACTTTTGTCCATAGTCATAGATTCCGCATAGAAAACTGGCGACTCCACTTGGGAATGATGTATTCCCTTGGTGGTTTCTTTGCCCATTGTGTTTGTCTTACCTCTTTTTCAAACCTTTACTATCTTATCCAGTCCGGAGCAAACCTAGGAAGACCTTTCATTGAGTCTTAATTGCAATCCTTATGCTAGAACTTTGCATCCCTAGACCAACGCACCCTCTAGTCCTCTGATAGAGCATTGAAACTCATTCCAACCTTCTTTGTGCCTTCATTGAATAGCACTAGCGCCTTCTCTTCACCTACATTTGCCCCTTGTTCATGCACAAGTTTTTCTTTGTTTTGATTATCTCTCTGATCCAACCTTGATTCCAATTGCTCTTCCTTGAGTCTTTGACTGTCTTGTGGTCCCTTTGAAGTCTCCATTTGGTTTTCTTTTGTCTTGATAGCTTTGGTAAGGATTTTTTTGAATATTTTTCTTTGTTCTTATCATTAGGTTGTTTGCAAACTGATTTTGTTTGATAATTGAGTGCTTCGATGAATTCATGGTCTAGTCATCATTTTCAAAGGCTTATTTGAATTAGAGATTAGAATTTACATCTTAGTTTTCTTCATTTTTGAAAATTAAGAGGTTTGAAAAAGGAAAATATTTGCATTTCCATATAGGGTTTTTTGTGTGAAATTGCATGTTTTGTGTGTGAAATTGGAGTTTCCTACGCTGAATTGTGTATGAGTGTTAATCGCCTTTAAGTGTCATCTCTTTTGTTTTTTGAAAATTTCACCCAATTTCAGTTTGAACCCTTTGTTCATGCAATCTCATATTATATTTGACTTCATTGGAATATTCTTGTGTTTTTTTTGAAGAATCTTTTGCATATATCACATTTTCATAGTTAGAATTCTCATTTTCACAACAGGAAATGAAATTGTGCATAGATTTCATTTGCATAGTTTTCAGGGAAATTGTGCATATATTACATTTGAATAGTTTTCAGGAGAAGCATGCATAGATTAGATTGCATGGTTTGGCATATTTTAATGCTTTGAATTGAATTGGAATAGTGAAATTGAAATATGTAGTTAAGAATCTCTTATTTGTCGCATATTTGATTGTTGTATCATTATTTGCACCTGTTCCCTACACTAGATAGCTTTCATAAAAGATGAAAAAAGTTCTTTTTGTCATGTTAGTTGCATCATAGGTGTGTTCAGGTGACATCAATTTTTGATACTTGAAACTGAAATATAATTAAATATCATCTCTAAAATTCACTTCAATTAACCTAAGGAGCATTTGAAACTTAACGACGCATCTAGAGGTCTATGCTAAAGACGTGTTCTGACATCTTTAAACGTAAGAGCTGTTGTTTTTTCCAACATTGCATTTCAGGGGTGATATCCCATTCCACGTATGTAAGTGTATAGGATCGTTCTCCATGTATGTTTGGTATATTGGATGTTGTTCAACACACATAAAGTATATGGGAACATTGTCATCAAACGGTTACATATTAGACAACACTACTATAGAGTGCACTTCCACATATCGTCAAGTATATTTTGGAAGTCCACCATAGGTTTCTATCCTCACCATAGGTAACTGAGTCAACTGCCTTGTACATCGTGATACACCGAACACAATATTCAAGGAGATTTCCTCCATGTACGTTAAATCCTTGGTTCACCAAGGTATATATTGCAATTCACGTTGCTTGGTAAACCTTTTCCCATATTTCGCCCCTCTTCGTTTTTTGGTGTGTCTTTAATTTATAAAATAAATTAATTGACCATGGAACAACATCCTCCCCGTGGAAAAACTCCTTAGTGGATCTTAGGTTGAGACTAATGGAAAAAGTTTTGAAGTCTACCAATCAAGGAAACCCCTCTACGGAGAATCCTAGTCCCTTTCCTTCTTTTGGAAATATTGGTGCTCCTTATATGGCAACATTGTCCCTTCCTAGATTTACCATTGGTTTGCTACTTTGGTTGTTTTTTACCAGTATGGTTCTGAATGTCCAAACAACTTCTCAACCAAGTTCTCCTCCACCTAAAAAATATCAACCTCAATTTGATCCTAAAGTTGACCCTTTTCCTTTTTCGCCTATTGTTTCTCCATCTCTTTCTTCCTCCTTGCCTGGTGAAAGTATTAATTATAGTAACCATGAAGCTAAGACGAAGAAGAAAGGAAAGAAGAAGAAGAAGAAGAAGAAGAAAAATAAGCAAGGGGGAACCAAGAAACCATTTCTACGGACACAACTAGTATGGAGGAACCTTTCAATCAGCCCCACAAAGTTAAATTCCCTTGCATGTTATGTAAGGGTGAACACCTTCTTAGAGACTATCTTGGTATTACCAAAGTATTGGAAGTGTGTTCCACAGGCTCACATCAACCTTTTTCATCGGTCTTTGGAGATCATGCTAGTGATAAACCATCCACTAGTGATAGTAAGGTTTATGGGAAAAAGGGTAAAGTCAATTTTCCATGTAACCTATGTGAAGGGAATCATCTTATTCACATTTTTCCTTATATGGATGAACCCTAAAAAGTGTTGGAAAACCTTACATATTCTTAGCCTCATCTTCTGGCTAGTTATCGAAATCTTTCTCCCAATCCTCCACTAGTTGATGCAGTGGTTGATCAGAATCCATCTCTAGTCAATCCCATTCTCTCTGAATGTGATTCCCATGAGTTTTTTCTTGACCAACCATTTGTTGAGAAAATGGTTGACTCAAATCCACCTTTAGTTGATTGTACCTTTCCTATAGAGAGTGAACATCACACTATTCAAGTTCTTCTCGTTTCTTCAGGTTCCAATGAACTTGGGGATAGTTACCGTGTTCCCATGGCACAGGGGGGAAATCCTCCCATTCCCACAACACTATAGAGGATTTCTCCCATTCCGATAGCACAAAGGGGCAATTCTTCCATTCCCACGACACCCCCTCCGAGTAGCATGGTCACTTCCCTTGATTGTAGTTGACTGGCAGGATATCGTCTTTCTCCTTAGGTGCCCTTCCTTATCATAGTAAAGCCTTGTAATGTGGTTGTACCTAGCAAAATCATAAATGAAGGCACATATATTAGTATTCTATCCTTGACTACTTGGCAAGCTTTAGGTTATCTGCAACTTGTGCCTGTTACCCGGAATATATTAGCTTTTAATAGAGGAATAAGTCAACCGTTAGGATCCTTCCTCAATTGCCTATTAATTTGGGAGGAAATAATATCTATATTGATGTGGTATTCCAAGGCCCTTTGGATTTTAATTTACTCCTTGGGCATGACTATGTTTATTTCATGGGAGCTCTTGCCTCTTCACTCTTTCGTGCAATGTGTTTCCCACATGAAGGAAGATCGTGACTATTGACCAACTTTCTTTCGTTGGTCCTAATTTGACTCCCAATAAAAAAAACTTCCCTAAATGGTCCCTATATAAAAGTGGTGTCTTCCCCACCACAGGTTAATTATGTGGAAACCTATCCCATTCATGTACATAATGATGAAGATGAGTCTTTCACTATCTGCTCAACTTCCTTTGACCTAGGTCCAGTAGGTGATATGGTGAATCATTTGCTGAGGGCACTGGAGCCTAATATTTCTATTGGATCCTTTAATATATATTCCTTCCAAAGAATTTTTCTTCCATCTAATGAGAACCTCTTGGAAGCCATGGCCTTCTACAGGTCATGATCAAGGTCCATAGCATAGTTTTTTTTCTTGTTTCAAGCTTGTTAAAAAATGAAACAAGTTGTCTCGGCAAAGTTGTTTTTATTGTGTCAATATCATTAAAAAGGAAACAAGGTATTGAAGCATATTTCTTTTTCTTGTGTCAAGCTTGTTAAAAAATGAAATAAGGTGTTAGGAGAAGAGTTCATTTTCTTGTGTCATTCATTATGTCGGGGGCATGCCAACTTATTTCAAGCTTGTTTTTTCTGTTTCAAGCTTGTGTAAGAGTGAGACCGCTTTCAAGCATAATTTTTCTCATTTTTCAATATTGTGAAAAAATGAAACCATCTTCAAGTAATTTTAAGCATAGTTTCCCATGTTTCAAGCTTCTGTAAAAACGAAACCATTCTCATTTTATCTTGTATGATTTCCATTTTTATCAGCCTATTTTGTCGAGATGAGCCTTGGTTTTCTCATACCATCATGACTGATGATATGCTTTCACTTGGTTCTTATCCTTTCCTGGGGAACATCTACGATGAGTGGTTTTATTAGCCAACCTCTTGACCTTTGTGTGTTTTGAGAAATTCTATCATGACCAGAACTACTCGCTGACCCTGTATGCCACTTGTTACTCCAGGAGGAGTCCTCTTTTAGCTCTTTTCAGACTCCCAAAATATGAAAAGATTTTTGAACACTTGTCTTTTCAAACCGTAAAAGTAAATGAAAAGATGTCTGCTCAGTATAAGTTTAACCCTATTCCGGACTAAGATATACTACTTACAAAAAAAGAATACCTTAGTAAAACATAGCTAAGAGGTTCTCTTGGGTATTATTTTCTGCCTTTTCTAACATACAAAAAGTAACATCTAGAGTTTTCTTTTTCCACCTCTTTTCAAACTCTATAAACATGAAAAGATATCAAGTTATACCTTCGTTGGACTCGTTAAAACATAAAACAATGATGTACTTGTCATTCATGACGGGACATAACCACTCCTTCTCTAGGTTTATTAAATATTCTCAGAGGGGTTCATGTGAAATATGAACTTACAGATCAAGCATATGTTATCCTTCTCAAGCTTGTCAAAAAATAAAGAGGTAATGATCAATATGGTTGGGGAAATTGGGAAAATGGGGTACTCTGTTTTGCTAATGGAAGCGAGTCACTCTTGAACATGACACTCTTCCACTTCATATCCATGGCTATTGGGTTGGGAAATTTTCTTGTCTTTTGGTTTATCATATCGTTTTAAAGCCTCCACTTTTGGTTTTGGGTCAACGTTGCCAATTCCATTCAGTGTAGTTGTGGTGTTCAAGAGAACTCATTCAGTTAATATCTGCTACAATACTCATAAGCCTTCATTCCATGCTTTATTTTCCCAATCCAGTTCCATATCAACATCATTTTGATCATTCTCTCTCAAATCATCATATCCATTTCATGTCATTGCTGGGGGATACATCAAGGTCCTCCTGTGACAGTTCGCTTCCTGTCGACATCAGCTCATTATCCACGAAGTTGACTTAGAAACACCCCTTGGTAAATTGGTACTTTCATACATCAATGGAAAATTTCCTTGCTCTCGACGACAGGTTTTCATCATTGGCCTTCTACCAAAATATTTTGTGTGGTTTTCAACATCAGCTCATTTATTCACACCATACCAACTGTAATAGAGTACCTTGAGAGCCATTAACATCATCAGTGGTTTCTCTCACATATTTTAATGGCTTACATCATTGGCCGGTAATCAGATGGTGTCTATAATGTTCGACTCTAGCTCATTAATTCACATGGTTGGACTCGTACGATGGTTGGTTGCGTGATTTAGATAAAATACCCCAGATCTAGTTTCATCCATTCGGGCTATGATGTCAGGAGTAATATAATATCACAATGTATGATGGCTATGATCATATAACAATTCATCCATTCATGGGTCCACCACCAGTCATCTGTGGACGTGTCTTTTGATCATTGTAGATGTAATGTTAGCTTATATGTTGAGCATGGGTATGCCTCCATCAACAAACATATCATGATGTAAATATATTGTAGTAGATGATGATCTCACTAGTTGTTATTAATCCTGACTTGTCGCGAGGTAAATCACTTCAGTCATCAACTATCATTTCTAACTTTATGCTTTAGGGGGAAATCTACTATAGGCCATTTTTTCAAATCTCTTCAATAGGACCTCAACTAGATCAATCAACATCCTTTGACCTCTTCAACATCATAGTGCAAAGCCCTAAGAATGACTCATTCTTATCCCTGAGTGTTTGCCTAAAAATACCTTGTTTCACTCATTTTAAGGACCAACGCTCCTTGAACACCTATTGGACAATGTTGACAACCAAGTTTCTCCACTGTGGACTGTGTTTATCACCTACAATTTGCTCCACTATGCACCTAAATTGGTTCTAGGAATTCCAAAAAAAAAGAGAGAATCCTAAAGCCTATTCTTCCAGATGCTTCCAGGATCTGTTGTAACCATTTACCTCAAATAAAAATCTCGAATCCTATCCTATCCTACCTTGGAGTTTTCATCCCTTATCCCTTGATCTCATCCTGCCATCAAGAGTGGATATAAGGCCCTAATTAGTAAAAGGATAATAATCCATGAAATACCTCCTTCACCTATCTATTTATTGTCATCCATAGAGAAGTGGTTGGCTTTGGAGAGTGATTCTACCCTTATGTTGTTGATGTGAGAGATATATTTCCATGCATTAGGGTGATAGAGGTGCACTTTGTGACAAGGAAAGGACAAGTAAACTTGGAGGAGATATTTACAAAATCAACACCCATTTTAGTTTGTAACTCACTCCATTTCTATTAATGCAAATAGTTCTTTGTTTTCCTATATATGGTGTTATGGTTTCATATATTTCAATACCATATTGATCTATTGAATAAAGTGACTAGATGATGCTACATAGATTATGTGGATCATTGGCTTGTGTTATCTAACTGTGTGGGTTCTAATAATAGCATTTGAAGCATTCAATCCAAGGAAGGAGCAAAGCATACTACAAAATCCAAGTAGGATTCATCCTGTTATCTATTTACTTTAAGGAAAACATTAGTGCCTATGTCTTTATGTTGTTCTAGGTAAGTCCACTAGGCCTAGGGAAGATACATTTGTCGCAGTCATAGATTCCGCATAACAAATGTCAAAAAGATACACTTACTCAATAATATGATACAAGAGGCTGTGAAACTTGATTCATATGATAGTAACCATGAAAATAAACATCATAACAATATATCAGAAATGATCCATGATGTAGTCTATATGATCATGAATGTCACTAGCTACTATTAACAAATGTCTCATGATCATCATCGCCATCATAATCATCTTCGGTATCGACATTGGACTTGTCATATGTATATGTGTCATCATGAGCATCATCTTCCATCTATGCATCAGATCAAACATGATCTGGATCTATGAGATGAGGATCATTCGAATATTTTGGAATATCCTTGTTCTGCAAAAAAAATTACAATGAAAAATTATATTTTATTTCATGCAATAATTAATTTCTCTGTTATATATATAATAGTACAACATATGAAATGAAACAATAATCATATTACATCATATCAAAGTGCACATACGATAACAAAATTTCAAATAAGTTACAATTAATATGTTGTAACAAAGGATGTTGTAATAGAAAACCATTTCATCTTGCTTCTAAGATCTTAAAAGTGGGTAGCCAAAGAGTTGTTTATGCCACCAAACACTACATTGACACTTGGGGGATCAAGAAAAAAATTGAGAAGCAGATGTGGTAATAATATATGTTGTAACAACATATGCCATAACAACATGTCAATTTTAAATCTAGTGAAAATTTTGTATTAATGTTGAAATTGTTGTAAAACTTGATGCTATAACAACTACTACTATAAAATTGGCCATTAAAAAGGACGCGATAACAACAAATGTCTAGCAACGTATGTAACAATAGATGTCGTAACAATTGATGGGATAAAAATCCATTTCATCTTGCTTGTCAAAGCTTGAAAGTGGGCAACCAAAGAGGTGTTTCTTCCACCTAACACTACACCATCACATGGGGGATCAAGAAAATAATTGAGAAGAAGCACAAACATAGGTAGCAATGGATTGAGAAGCAGATGTTGTAACATCGGATGTTGCAATAACAAATGTTGTAACAACAAATACCATAAGATATGTTAAAACAATGGATGTTGTAACAAGCCATTTCATCTTGTTTGTCAAATCTTGAAAGTTGGCAGCCAAAGAGGTCTTTCTGCCACCCAAAAGTACACCAAAACTTGAGGGATCTAAAAAACAAATTGAGGTCACAAAAATAGGTAACAACGGATTGAGAAGAAAACATTGTAAAAAAGGATGTTATAATAACAGATTTTGTAAGAACATATGCCATAACAACATGACAATGTTAAATATGTTGAAAACGTTGTAGAAGTTGATGTTGTAACACCCATTACTATTGAAAATGTTGAAAATGTTATAAAAGGTGATGTTATAGCAACTACAATTGAAACTACTAAAACAATGACCATTACAATGGATGTTGTAGCAATAGATGTTGTAACAATTGAAGGGGTAGAAAGCCATTTCATTTTTCTTGTCAAATATTTAAAATGGGTAGCCAAAGAGGTGTTTTTGCCACCCAACACTACACCAGCACTTGGGGGATCAAGAAAACAAATTGAGAAGAACAA
>APFE031454152.1:41584-57344 GCA_000404065.3 Pinus taeda
TATATCAGGCACTGCCGAATGCAGTGACCTCTGTTCATTGCATCAGCCCATCGTTGACTTGTCAGGAGGGTCCACCTCTAACCAATTGTAGAACTTCCATGTTGGTGTGTCAACTATCTCATCCTGACTGACATCTTCCCAATCGATACCATAGCTATGCCACACAATACTTTGGGGTAATTTTCAAGGTTTTTGCCTCCATTCCACATCATCACTTCCTCATCCAATTGTGTTAAAGGAAAAATCAAGCCGCACCAATGAAGAGTCTCCATGGCTAGGGTTTGGAGCAGTGCAAGGTTTTCCTAAATTTTAATTATAATTTTAAGGCTTACCATCCTGTGCCGCATCAAGCTTGACTTCAATCTCTGCCATGGCTCAACTAAGGGATCTGGACCCTGCCTTAAGCAATGCATCAGGTGGGTATCTTTACAACCATTGTAAGAGCAAGTCTCAACCTAGACATAATTTCCCTAAGCTGGCTATTTCGACCATGGCTCTGTCTCAGAGGTCTTGCAAACCTCTGGATCAATGCCAATACTCAGTGCCAATGTCGATGGATTATTAAGGTTCCCTATTTTGATAGCCCTCTTGAGCTTGAGCCAATCCAAATTCAAGGAGTTACTAGCCCTTTTGTGTTTCCCATTATCTGACAGGGAATTCCAGGTATGTATTCATAAGTGTTCCTACAACCCTTACCTACCACCCGTTGCGTATCAGCTCCTAAAAGGTCCTGAGATTTCTTACCACATGCTAAAGGTTTCAAGCTTTAAAGTAGACCTGTAAGCAGCTCCATGGCAATATGCAAATACTTTCAAGGCTGAGATATCTACACCTTGATGCAAGAAAAATATATCCATGTTGCTTCTAATGCAAGGTTGGTGAAGCCTGCCTACATGGGTTTCAACTATTCCTACACTTAAAGGGAGGATAAACCTTACAGTGTTGAATCAATGCCTTTTGCATAGTTTCAAGGGATTATAGCCTAGTGAGGGAACATCCATGTATACGTACAGACCCTAGCAAGTGGGCGGTCTCTTATATACTTATTTTACGTTAATAAAAATGGTATTTATTGCCAATGTTCCAAGTTTCTATTCCAGATCCTTATGGATCCTTCCGCCACCTATGGTGTTTCATGACATCTTTCAATTACTTACATATGCAATGTTCATCAGTATTAATGAGCATTTACCCCAAAACAGGATTTCATTTCAGGAACATGACTCAAGTTAGGTTATTGTATGCAACATTACACATTTTTTTGCAGAGTATATGTTATGAATTGCGGTAATGAGCACTTAACACAACACTTCATTCCATTGTAGATGCATACACTAGTTCAACTTGTTTATCAACATTATTCATTTTGGAGGTGTGAAATATATGTTTTTGTATGCATTTATTTATCATAACTATAAAGATATCTCTGCATAGAGAGTTATCCACATTCTCATCACATTAACAACATTGTTACAATCGAAAAAGAATCCAGACCATTTCAACCTGGAATGCATCATATGTTCATTAATATTTAAGAAATACAAAAGAATACTTATCTTTAAAGTTGCATGGAACCTGATTCTGGGACAAGGACTCTCCACCAAACCATAGATAGCTACAACCACACTTTCCAGATTCTATATTCCAAGGGGGGTGCTTACTTAAGGGATTATAACACCAACTTCCATCGAAAACAAGGAATCCAGAGGACCTCATCCTCAATCCCTCTAGTTGATGCTTCCATCTTCACAGCACAAGGAGTCTAAAGGTTCTTTCCTCACCTCAAGTGAATGCATATTGATTCACGCCCTCCTAGGGAATCCAAGATCCAATGTAACAGTAATGCATCAACCAAGGTCTGTAATCAAGTCTTATTTTGATGTTGTTGTGGGATTAACATCTTACCAAGTTATCCAAGGCTCCATAGCATACTATCTCAACTGACAACCTCCAAGGGACCCAAGTTTTTATAGGAATCCATGGATTACATCCTAATTCACAGCCTCTAGAGTCCAAGTTGTTACAGTGCTATATATATCGTCTCAACCCATAGCCCCCAGGGACCCAAGTTGTTACACAGCTCCAGGGATCCTATCTGAACCCATAGCCTCTAGGGAACTCCAAACTGTTATAGGGCTCCAGGGATCCTATCTCAACTCACAGCCTCCAAAAAACCCCAAACTCTTACAGGACTCCAGATACTAGTAGCTTAGCCCATAGCCTCCATGGAAAATGAGAGTTAATCCCCTTCTCTTCTATCTTGTTATGCGCTTCCTTCTGATTGAACCAAATTTATTTGCTTTTTTGTTGCTCGAATTGTGTCTCCTTTCTCCTTCAGCATGAATTCAAATGCCATGTCTTCCCTTATTTTCCTCACTCGTATTTACATATTCATCCTTACTTTCTTACATTACACAGTTCCCCTCTTGGTTTCTTGTCCCTTCTCCTTGTGAATATTCCCAAGTGCATGGGCCTATGTACCTTCCTTGCAATTCATTCAATCTTAAGAACCAATTTGTTAATTAATGCAACAACCAACTTTTAATGGTTATCCCAAATATTTCATATTTTCTCCACAAGAAAACCTCAACCTCCCAAGCAAGCAATCCTCCTCCCCAACTCTGGAATTAGTGTCCCCTTTACTCTTTCCATTTTTCTTAATTTCACATATTTGTAAAAAAATATTTACAATGCATTTTATGATAGAAGCATGGGGGGGTTTTGTTTCTGGGAAAACTAGTATTCCTAAAGAATGCTAGCCATCTAGGTTTGGAAACTACCCTAGAAACAACAGTTTAAAGCATTTCACCAATTTCTTCTATGTGTAACAAATAAGAGAAAGATAATGGAACCAACTTGGAACTTCCTCTTAATCCCTTGCTTGACCTCTCTCCCCTTTGACAGAGCCTGCAAATCCTCCATGTACTTAACACGCTTGGAGAGTACCTGCACAAGTACAGCAACAAAGAACCGTCAAAGCATCATGATCTATTACAACATAAACATTATAGAATTAGATATATAATGAACAAATGATAGCATTCACAAATGATAACATTCACAATTGCACAATCATATGGAAGAAAACTTGAAGAACTTTATTAATAGAAGGGAGAATTACAACCTAGTTGTCTGATCCAGCATCATCCTCCCAACTTCAATCCTTCTTCACCTCATGAAATAGAAACATCACTCCAACAATACAATGCCCTTTCCTCAATTACAAACTATCAACACTTCCTTGCAATTCACAATATTCCAGCCTCTGGATCTCTTGAATTGGATATCCATTTATAGATGTGTGCAAGGGTGTGAGTCATCCATGGGGTTTGATTAGTGTCATTCCATTTGTTACAATTGGTTCCATTTGGAGATTTCTTAGATCCCTTATTCATCCTTGGGTGAATTCAGAGAGGCAAGTGGCACAGGGTAAGTTTTTAGAATATCCCATGAGCACCCACCTAGAAAACTGTCTTGGCCATTTGTCCATCCTCACCCATCACACCCTATAGAAGGCCTAATCAGTATGCATCGCACCCTGGAAATGTGCCACTCAGTATGCATCACACTTTGCCAGTGGAGCAATCAGTATGGTTTAATTTAGGCCATTTCTAGATAGTTTCTCAGTCGGAACTTTTGGGGAATGATGTATTCAGATGACTATGTTTCTTTAGGGTATGAAACAACTCTTTTATGGGCTGATGAGTCCTAGTTTATCGACATATACGTTTGGGGTTGATGTCCCCAAATATGTCTATAACAGTTGCCCCCTAAGGGATGAAGTCGTAAATATTGATGTCGGGTGAAATGCTTTATCATGAGGATTTGAAGTTTCGAACTGGAAGGTGACCTGCATAAGTTACAATACAATATATCATCATAATATAATTTTTATGATCTAGCTGGGGGAGGCATTCCCATGCTCAGATTTATAAATTCATTTCATGTACATAGATCAGATAGTCATCTGCAGATATAGAATGGTGAATCTCTAGATATAGAGTCACCATCCATGGTTAGGATGACCATATGTGTAGAGCCTTTGTACATTTGATGTTTATATATTCCTGAATATATCGCAGCCCAGATGGATGAAACTAGATCAGGGTCTTCAAACTTTTCCAATCTTCGCTTGATGTATAAGTCAATCTATGTGAAGGGATGTTCTGAAGTCGAACATGAAAATATATCGCATGATTACCAGCCAATGATGTGAGTTGTTAACAAACGCGAGAGGAATCACCGATAATGATAATGACCCTCAAGGTACTACAATACAATTCATGTGGTGTGAATACATGATCTGATGTCGAACTCCATGCAAAATATTTCAGTCGAAGGCCATTGACGTCAACCTATCGCTAGAAGTGAGAAACTTGCCATTGATGTATGCAAGCTCCAAAGCACTGAAAGTGTTGTTTCTAAGTCAACTTCTTGGATAATGAGCTGATGTTGACAAGAAGTGACTCGTCGTAGGAGGGCCTTGATGTATCCTATATCTATGACACGAAACGAAGCAAATGATTTTCTGGAGGTGAAAAAGGAACTGACGACAAAAGGTTCAGGAATGATGGTCATGAAAAATGAAGGTTGGAGGTATTGTAGTGGATGATACATTAACTGGATGGTGGTTTCTCAACTGAATGAATTCTCTTGAACATGTCGGTGACACTGAGATGAATTGGTAGCGTTAACCCCAAAAGATGGATGGAATGAAAGACCAATGTGAGATGACCAGTGAACGGAATAACCCAACCCAACTCAATAATGATGATGAAGTGAAAGTGTCATGTTCAAGAGTGACCTACTACCATAAGTTCTTCAAGTTTTCTTCCCCTTTTTCCCCAGTAATTGCTAACCAGTACCTCTTTATTTTTGTCAAGATTGAGGAGGATAACATATGCTTGTTCTATAATTTTCCCTTCGGGCAAACCTATCACTATTAATGTTTTAACGAGTCTAGCGACAGTGAAACTTGGTCTCATCTAGATGGACAAGTTTGTCGCTATTGTTTTAACGAGTTTAACGACAAGGATAAATCAATCCTTTTCATGTTTATAGAGTTTTAAAAGGGATGAAAAGGAAACTCCATAAGTTATTTTTCGTAAAGTAATCCCTCGGGTCTGAAAAAGGATAAAATAATACAGGAGGGGTGACATTTACAATCACTTTAACAAGCTAGAAAGGCCAAGCGCTCGACAATATTTTCATATTTAACGAGTTTGAAAAGGGTTTAAAGAGGACTCGATTTTGAGGAACAAGTGGTGTCTAGGGTAGCAACTAGTTCCGGTGATTTTGGAACTTCTCAAAACATGTTGATTTCTTTGAAGAGGCTGGCTAATAAGACCACTCATTGCGACTATTCCTCAAAAAGGGGTAAAACAACCAAGTGGAAGCATATGATCAGCTAAAGGGATGGTGGTGATGGGATGTACACAACCAAGGTTCAAAAGGCTGATAGAATGGTAATAAAAAAGGTGAATTACTTGTAAATGGGTTCATTTTTTAACAAGATTGAACCATGGGGAACTATGCTTGGCTTCAGTTTCATTTTTACACAAGCTCAAAATGAAGAAACTATGCTTGAATTCAATTTCATTTTTACACAAACTCGAAATGAAAAAATTATGCTTGAATTCAGTTTCATTTTTACACAAGCTCAAAAAAAAAAAAAAAAAAAAAAAAAAAAAAAAAAAAAAAAAAAAAAAAAAAACTATGCTTGGATTCAATTTCACTTTTACACAAGCTTGAAACAAAAAGCTATAGTTGGATTCAATTACATTTTTACACAAGCTCGAAACAAAAAAAACTATGGTTGGATTGGTTTGCATGCACCTAGCATGACGAAAGGAAGAGTCTCTTGTAACCAGATGGAAATCACTACGGTGGTGCAAGACGGTTATCCAATACCTATTTGGCTTCGTTCATATAGACAAAGGTGAATGGTGTGATAGACCAATCACATAACCTACAAGGAAACCTATCTTTACAACTAGGTGCATGCCCCCCAAGCTTCATTACACTCACCAGACTACTCATGGTTATCAGGTGGATGGAATGAAGGTTCAAGTGATACCGTTGATGTAAATGGACCATTTAGGGATGATGATTGACTTGGAGCTATGTTTGGACCAGGAAATGAAAGCTGGTCAATGGTGACAATCTCGACTTCATGCGGGAAATGCATCACTCAGAAGAGTGTTGAAACAATAGCTTCCATGTTATAAACATAGTCACACCCAAGAAGTAAATTGTAATCTAATGGCCCTAGGACTACCATCACGTTCAGATGAGCGGTTTTCCCTGCCAAAGTAATAGGTAACTTAGGAAAGGTCATTTATGGTTGACTTCCTCCTTTGTTAAAGCTTAACATATTCTGTGTAATAGGCATAATTGGTGGTGAACCAAGCACTTTCCAAGCAGTTGAGGAAAGGATACTCACTCATGCACCTTCATCTATAATAGTGCCAGACATGATCATTTTACAAACTTGTACTATGATCCGGAAAGGTACATAAGAAGGAAGGCGGGATCTTTCCAGTCAATTCCAATCAAAGGAAGTGACTAGACTACTTGGAGGGGGTATCGAAGAAATGGGAGAATTGAACCCTTGAGTGACAAGAACTGGAGGGTTTTTCTCCTGTCTTGATGGAACAGGCAGATTGACCCCAAGGTCGTTAGAATCTGAAGTAACGAAAAGAACTTGAACGGTATCATTTTTACCCTCTTTAGGAAAGGTACGATTAGCTGAAGGTGAAATTGGGTCAACTGGTACCTATACCTTTTGAATTTGGTCGGCTATAGACTGATAAGATTCACTTTCAGAGAGAGTGGTTTCGACCGACGGTTGATTTAAGTCAGTCGGTTTTTCAACTAGTGAAAGGACATAGTGAGAGTTTCCTATAACCAGATGGAAGTCACTGCGATGAAGAAGGACAATTATCCAACACTCTTTTGGCTTCATCCAAAAAGGGAAAAAGGTGAAGGGAATGATTACCTTCACATAACCTACATGGAATCTTGACCTTTCCCTTCTATCCATGAACTTTACTATCACTAGTTGGTGGTGTGTTACCAACATGATCTCTAGAGGTTGATGACACCGGATGGTGTGAACGGGAAGACCATTCTTTCAAGATCCGAGGAAAGTAAGGACAATCTCGATGAAAATCATCTCCCGTACAATTTATGCATGGATATTTGGCTTTGGGAAGTTTAATGGGCGGATTTTTGTCAAATGATGCATTCAAAGAAATGGTTGCTTGGTTGCCCCTTTGTTGAATTGGCTTCTTCTTCTTCTCCTTCCCTTTCTTCTTCTTCTCAGCCACTTGGTTACTAGTATCACTACTTTCACCAAGCAAAGAGGAAGAAGGGGAGGGAGAAACAAATGAGGAAGAAGATGAAGGGTCAACTTCAGGATCAATTGGAGATTGATTTTGTTCAGTTGAAGGTGTACCCCCATTTTGAACCAAGCAGGTTGAAAACAGCGATATTGGCAAGCCAACGGTAATTCCCGAAAGGGATAATGTAGCCATATAAGGAGCACCAATATTTCCGAAGGAAGGAAAAGGACTAGGATTCCCTTCAAAAGGGATTCCTTTATTGGTGGACTCCGAATTTGTCTCCATATATATCAACCTAAGATCAACTAAGGAATAGGGATGTTATTCCGAATTTGATTAATTTTAATGATGCTTTCACAAAACTTTGCTTTTTCATTTTTTAAGAGTTGAGAAAAAACTAAAGATGACTCTAGTCTCCTTCGATTTTTAATGAGCTTGAAAGTACAAGTGCTCAGATGGACCTTTTCTTTTAAAGAGTCAAAAAGGAACGAAAGTGACTACTCTGGAAAATCTAGACAGAGGGATTACCAAACCAATCGCAAAACTGCAATAAACACCTTCGTGATAAATTAAAAAGAAATTACCAAGGACTTATGTATGGCAGTCAATCTTCCCGAATGTTGTGTTCAGTGCATTGCGATCAATAAGGCAGCAGGCTTGGCTTCCTATGGATAAAGGATTTAAGCCTATTGTGGTCTCCCAATATATACGTGACGGTACAGGGAGCACAAGTCTGTGCTAGAACTTGTCGTATCAAGGAGGAGGAATCACCCAACCTTCAATAAAAATGACATCCACTAGTTTTAATGACGTCGGAACATGTCTCTAGCCTAGACCTCTAGATATGTAGTGTTAATTTCCAAAGCATTGTTAGGTTCATTGAATTTTATTTTAAAGTTGATATTGTTTAGAGTTTGCCTTTCAATGGTTCACCGCGTGATGATGATTTGAAATTCCTAAAATGCAATCTACAATGATAAACATTTTTTGTTTATTTTGAGCAATGAAAATCCTAGCTACTAGGGAAAGAAAATAACAGTGCAAAGAGCAAGGAGCAAAGAGCACACCATATTGCATTTCCCTAAACCATATTTTCGCACAGAAATCTACAATTGCTAAATGAAAATGCATGTATTTGTTTTCGTTCTCCTTAATGTGAAAAATGCCAAAAAGGAAAACTAAATGCAGCAAAGATTAAATATTTCATTCAAAATGACATTTTTGACAATTTCTACTTCAAAAGAGAAAGGAAGACTCAACGACACTTTTCAATTTTGAATAAAAAATGATTTTGACACTTTGAATACAAACAAATCAAGCCAAATACATGAACAAAAGTTCAATCGATTATCAAGGGAAGGAAGAATTCACGACACTTCTCATTTCGACACAAAACGACAATTACGACACTTTTGTATCAAAGCGACAAATCGATTTAAACAATTTTTTGAAAAAGGATTGTAAATAATGAACAAACACACAATTTTTTTTATTAATTCTAATGTAATTGAGGTTGGTCTATGTGATGCAGTTAGGCTTCAGTAAGGAGGCATTATTCATGTGCATGAAAACAATTAAACAAAACTAAAAACAAGGTCAAAAAACCCTCAATTTCTAGAATGGAAAAAGAGTTCAGTCAGTCATCGCACCAAGGCTTCATAGAAATAGATATGCATTGCACTTACTACACTCGGGAGGTGCGGTGCATACTGAGTTACAGTGGAAGAAAGTGTCATGTTCAAGGGAGTGCAATTGAAATGGGTTTTGGCTCAGATGTGCAGCAGTTTTCAATGAGTTAAGCTGAGTTTTGATGAACAATAAAGAGAAAAGTATAGAGGAATGTCTTGAGAGGTTACTGAGCTACCAAAAAATGGAACCTAGATGTGCTTGTAATTCAAATGTTCAATTCATAACCTAAACCCGAGATTGACTGAAGTAGCATTCATATACTATGCAATTGTAGAGCAAGAGCAGTTCGAAGGCTACCTGGTTGACTTCAGACTTTATTTATAGTTTATAAAACAAACAATAAAAACAAACAAACTTCTGTTCTCCCTAGTGGAGTCGCCAATTTGTATCTAGGAAAACTAGTATTCCTAAAGAATGCTAGCCCTCTAGGTTTGGTAGCTACCCTAGAAACAATAGTTTAAAGTAATTCAACGATTTCTTCTATGTGTAACAGATAAGAGAAAGATAATGGAACCAACCTGGAACTTCCCCTTAATCCCTTTCTTGACCTCTCTCCCCTTTGATAGAGCCTGCAACTCCTCCCCGTACTTAACATGCTTGGAGAGTACCTGCACAAGTACAACAACAAATAACCATCAAAGCATCATGATCTATTACAACATAAACATTACATAATCAGATATATAATGAACAAACGATAGAATTCACAAATGATAACATTCACAATTGCACAATCATATGGAAGAAAACTTGAAGAACTTTATTAATAGAAGGGAGAATTACAACCCAGTTGTCTGATCCAGCATCATCCTGCCAGCTTTAATCCTTCTTCACCTCATGAAATAGCAAGATCACTCCAACAATACAATGCTCTTTTCCTCAATTACAAACTATCAACACTTCCTTACAATTCACAATATTCCAACCTCTAGATCTCTTGAATTGGAGATCCATTTATACATGTGTGCAAGGGTGTGAGTCATGCATGGGGTTTGATTAGTGTCATTCCACTTGTTACAATTGGTTCCATTTAGAGATTTCTTAGATCCCTTACTCATCCTTGGGCGAATTCAGAGAGGCAAGTGGCACAGGGTAAGTTTCTGGAATATTCCATGAGAAACCACCTAGCAAACCGTCTCAGCCATTTGTCCATCCTCACCCATCGCACCCTATAGAAGGCTTAATCAGTATGCATCACCCTGGCAGTGTACCACTCAGTATGCATCACACTTTGCTAGTGGAGCAGTTAGTATGGTTTGATTTAGGCCATTTCTAGATGGTTTCTCAGTTGGAACTTCTGCGGAATGATGTATTCAGATGACTATGTTTCTTTAGGGTATGAGACAGCTCTTTTAGGGGTTGATGAGCCCTAGTTTATTGAAATATAAGTTTGGGGTTGATGTGCCCAAATATGTCTATAATATGTTTGTCACAGGATGTTGTAATAGCAGATGTTGTAACAATAAATGCCATAACAATTGTCAATGTTAAATCTACTGAAAATGTCGTAACAACTGATGTTGTAACACCCATTACTATTGAAAATGTTGAAATTGCTATAAAATTTGATGTTATAACAAATGATACTATTGAAACTATTGAAATAGTGACCATTACAATGGATGTTGTAACAACAAATGTTGTAACAATAGATGCCATAATAGTTGTGAATTTTAAATCTGCTAAAAATGTTGTAACAGCCGATGTTGTAACACCCATCCAGATCACTTCAACCTAGTAGTATCACCACTTTTCAATAATTAGAATAATTATTTATTAAAATATGGTGTTGTAGCTATTTTATCATTGTATCTAAGGGGAAAATTATTCAATATATATGTATAGAAAAATAAAAGGGAGATGTAGTGACTCTTTGAGCCAAGATTTTGTAATTTTTTTTTGGTATATATACACTCCATTTGCACACTTGAGTGAAGGGATGGTGAATGTTTCCTTTCAATGTTGAGTAACTAGATGTAGTAAAGGTGTTGAGGATGAAAAAATTATGGGGAATGAGAGTAGAGTCAACTCCAAGTGGAGTAGAAGGATCAGCAAGAATCGCACAAGTGAAATTGTAACTGGTAGCATTTTCTCTAGTTGTAAGAAGTGGTGAAAGGTAGATTGGATTTGTCTATGTCACTTCCTGGATAAATGGTTGTGTTTGAAGCTCACATGTAGAAAAGCTAGGAAATAGAGGGATCATTCCACCCTAGGCTTAGGCTTAGGGCTCAAAACAAGTCAACAACTTGTGGGATGATAAAAGAACTTGACATTAGTCTAAGAATGAAGGAAAGGAATGATTTAGAGGTGACCTAGGGCTATCCTAAAGGGATGCTACATGTCTACACTATAACTTCATTGCAACTTCTACAGGGTAAACACTTTCCATATAGATGATTATTGCAAATTATTTGTGCTTTCCTAACAATTTGAGAACATATACAAGGTAGAGTTTTCCACGGATAGTAATTAGGGGTCAAATTCAAAATCAAGATAATCCATGGAATCTATGAATTGGCATCGATCACCTCACAGATTGGGCATGATGAACCTCTATTCATTGGTGATCCTATGGATTTTAGATGTTGCAGTAATTTTCAAATAAATAAATTGAACTTATAAAATAGCCTCTTATTGATGAATTATAATGTTGGAATCCATTTGGAATTAGGCTTGAAACCTAGTGAAAACATAGTTGATTATGCCCTTTGTTGATCAAGAGCATTGATCACAACAATTGTTTCTTTTGGTCAATTGTATACAAGTTGAAGGTTAAGCATTGGTTATGTGAATTACAACAATGCATCATGTGTAGGATCATGTAAATCACTTGGACTAAAAAAGGATCCTTGAAATCGACTTGACAAAGGTTTCGTTTTGTAAATGAATTGCATTGACAACTAAATAATGAATTGCATTGGAAACAATCATTGAGTTTTAGACACATCATTGTATTCTTTTATATTTATTTTCACAATGATCCATGTTAATGAGATAAATAGGTCATAGGCCTATTGTTTATGGATCATATGTTATCAAATCAATTGAGTTTGTAGCCTTGAAGAAGATGTAGCACCTTGAGGAAAACATTGAGGGGGTAGAAAGCCTTTTCAAGTTTTTTTTCAAAGCTTGAAAGTGGGTGTACAAAGAGGTTTTTCTACCACCCAACACTACACCAACACTTGGGGGATGAAGAAAAAATATTAAGAAGCACAAACATAGGTAAAAACTGATTGAGAAGCACAAACATAGGTAACAACTTTTACTATTGAAACTATTGAAACAATGACCATTGCAATGGATCGTGTAACAACAGATGCAGTAACAATTGAGGGGTTAGAAAGACATTTCATCTTGCTTTTCAAAGCTTGAAAATGGGGAGCCAAATAGGTGTTTCTGCCTCCCAACACTACATGAGGACTTGGGGTATTGTAACATTTTCTTGTTACATTGAAAATTTCAAAATTTTCATTAAAATTTCAAAAAAATTTATTTTTATTGCACTTTGTAACAGTTTGCAAGCAAATATATAATGCCACAATATATTATTTTGTTTTATTTTAATAAATAAAATTTCAAATCACCACACACTAATTATCATGCATTTTCTATTAGCGATGATTGAAACTTTGGTGATCGACGTCTCTTGTTATATTACGTGTCGCCCCCTGCTTGGACGACATTTAATGGAGGGAGAGGGGGTGGGGCACACAAAAAGAATGACTTTGGCAAAATGGTAGTGAGATATGCACTATGCACCCCCCACCCTCATCATTACCACTTATTGCCTACCCCGAGTGCAAAAATCCATTCCCAGTTTTCGGTAATAAATATCACCCACCACCATTTTATTGACCATTTTCCACTTAATTCTGAATACTGTTTTCCATTTAACTCTAAATATGCCCCTTATTGGAATGTTCATTCCACTACATCCTCACTCTTGTTCATCATTTAATCGCTTCCACCTTTGTCTTTCCCCTCTCACCTTTCCTTCTATCACCAGACACAAAATAAAAATGTGGAATTAAAAAAAGCCCTCAGGGATAACTCAGAAATACAGTTTGTGATACATTTTACAGGTAATTTTGCTCCTTACTGCAAGTTGATAGTTCAAAATAAGTTTAAATAAAGGAAAAGAGTCACAGGTTCAGTCTGAAATGTTGGCCTGTGTTATATTCTTTCCATGACTAACCTGTGTAGTGAACCGGGGGGTTAGAGGGGGGGCAGAGCCCCCCCTTCGTTGCGCCAATTGCACAGCGGGGGGGTCACAGGGGGGGCGACATCCCCCCCAATCCGAGGTTTTAAGGTGGGCGGGTAGCCCCCCTCTACGAGGTCCGGGGCAGTGCCCTGGGAAAAAAAAAATTAGACCCTATATTAGGTTGGGCGAACCTACCTATGGCTTTCGGTCCATGGTTTTGGACGTGATGGTTTTCGGTCCATGGTATTGGATGCTTCGGCATGTATAAATATGTATTATAACATTGAACGGAACATAATGAAAAATCAAGCTGGTAGTCTCGGTTTTGGGATCCAAGGGAAAATCTCTGTGCATATGTGTTTTATGTGTTATGCTCTCGCATTGTTTATTTTTCTTTGTTTTAGAATTCGTATGCAGGTAATTTCTGTACAAGGTTAAAACCTACATTTGGTATCAGAGCTATTTTGGCTTCAAGGGGATGCCTTTGTTGCTGAGGGGTTTCGCTCGGGCCTGTGGTAGACCCTGTTCTGTGGGAGATTTGCGAGATCGATTCTGGTGGTGAAAGAAGATGGCGAGTAGTGGAAAGATAGAGATTGAGAAGTTCAATGGTCAGATATTTGAGTTGTTGAAGCTCAAGATGGAGGATCTGTTGGTGGATAAAGATCAGTGGATTGCGGTAGATCCGGGTACTAAACCAATGGGAGTGACCGATTAAGAATGGAAGAAGTTGGATCGGAAGGCAAAGAACACAATACGATTGTGTGTCTCAGATTCAGTATTGCTGAATGTATCAGGGGAAGATACAACGAAGGCTCTGAGGGACAAGTTAGGGACTTTGTACCAATCTAAGTCTCTGGTGAATAAACTATTCCTGTGGAAAAAACTGTATAACCTGAGGATGAAAGATGGAGACTCGGTGGAGCATCTGAATGTGTTTAATATTGTGGTAATTCAGTTATCATCTGTTGATATTAAAATTTCAGATGAAGATAAGTGCATCAGTTTGTTGTGTTCTCTACCAGATTCGTGGGATAGTCTGGTTGTTGCAATAGGTAGCAATGCAACTGCTTTGCAGCTTGATGAAATAGTCTCAACCTCGCTGACAAAGGAGATGAGACAGAAAAATATGGAAAACCAGAATGGTGATGCCTTGTCTGTACGAGGACGGTCCCAGAATAGAAACAAAAATAAGTCATCGAGTGGGAGATCTAAATCTAGAGGGAGATCTAAATCTCCAGGAAAACATATAAAGGTGGTGTGTTGGAAATGCGGAAAGGAAGGGCACTTCAGAAGGGAGTGTAAATCTAAAGCTCCTGATAATGGAAAGGGATATGATGATGCTCCTTCTGCAGAGGCGAAAACCACCTCAGATGAAGGTGGGGATGTGTACTTGGCTTCTTCAAGTACACATGTAGATCATGAGGCATGGTTAATTGACTCAGGTGCATCCTTTCACTTCACTCCCCATAGAGATGGTTCTGCGAGTATGAGAAATACGATGGTGGTGATGTCTTCTTAGGAGATGATAGGAAGGCTAGAATCATTGGTCGTGGAAAAGTAAAGTTGAAGTTGGCAAAGTTGTGAGGTTAGAACCTTCCGAGTGTTCTGCAATATTCCTGCATTGGCTAGAAATCTGATTTCTGTAAGCAAGTTGGATGATGCAGGTGTAAAGACAGTGTTCGAGAAGGATACCTGCAAGATGGTTCGAGGAGCAATGGTATTGATGCGGGGAGTTTGGATTGGAACTCTGTACAAGCTGCTAAGGTAGCACTGTTTGTTGATGGGTGCAAATAGTTCTATGGTTCCTGAAAATGGAGCAGAAAATATAGTGGTCTCTGGAGAGAAGACCATGTTGTGGCATCAAAGGCTTGGACATATTGGAGAGAAGGGCCTTCGACTACTTCATGGTAAAGGTATGGTAGAAGGTATGAGTAATAGCTCTCTGGATTTTGATTTCTGTGAAAATTGTGTATATGGGAAGCAGAATCGGGTGAGTTTCCCCTCTGGTGGTAAGAGGACGAAACAGATATTAGAGCTTGTGCATAGTGATGTGTTTGGACCTGTGAAGGTTCCATCACTGGGTAAGTCTGTGTACTATGTATCATTTATAGATGACTTCTCAAGGAATACATGGATATATTTCCTTAAGAAGAAATCTGAAGTCTTTGACAGGTTTAAAGAATTTAAGGCTCTGGTGGAAAATCAGACAGAGAAGAAGATAAAGGTACTAAGGACAGATAATGGTGGAGAATTTTGCAGCAAGGAATTTGAAGAATTCTGTAAGAAGTTTGGTATAGCACGACAGAAGACTACTCCATATACATCTCAGCAAAATGGAGTCATAGAAAGAATGAACAAGACTTTGATGGAAAGGGCAAGAAGCATGCTCAGTGGTGCCGGTTAGGACAGGAATTATGGGCAGAGACGGTGGATACTGCATGTTACCTGGTCAACAGGTCACCTTCATCAACGTTGGATGATAAGACTCCACAAGAAGTATGGACTGGTAAGAAACCCTCTCTTTCAC
>APFE031454152.1:76736-101532 GCA_000404065.3 Pinus taeda
AAAAATTATATTGGAACTGGAAGCAGTCACAGAAACAAGAACTCGACAGCTACAAAATCGATCAATTTTGGAGTATCTCATCAAGTGGAAGAACTTATCCGTTGAAGATTCCACATGGGAGGATGAGAATTTTATACAAAAGCATCTAGAACTACGCAAGCGTTGAGGACAACACTTTTTTGAAGGAGAGGGGCATGTTAGATCCCTATAATACTAGTGATTACCCCATTACTATTGTAGTTGTATCCCTTATTAATATTGTTGTCCCCCTATTGTCCCCATATTGTTATTACTATGCCCCATAGAATCCCTCTATTGTTATTTTTGTGGCTTTATATTATTATTGTTAGGTCTGCTGGGTTATATTGTGACTCCTTAGACTCCTATATATAGAAAGGAGGTTTTGTCATTTGAATCATCCAAGAATTGTTCATTTGTGCAATGTAAAGGAGGTTTCCCCCTCGAAGAGGCTGAATTCTAAGGCGTTGATCTCTCTTTTCTATATTTTTGTGAGTTGGTTTCATAACAAGCTACTTCGGAACTGATGGCTTCGGCAGGGTTGAAAGCAATCATCTTCTCAATGAATAACTCTTGGGTTGTTGCAGAATAGTTCTCAAATGAAGGGCACAACACAAATTCTTCCAAGACTGCTCAATTCGTATGCATCAAACGACAAAATGCTCTAGCAATTCTTAGAATGCAAAGTGTTCTTTGTTGGACCAGCACACATAATTTATAGGGGAATTTTATTTCAAATCCAACCGTTCCCCCCACATTTAGATGATAAATGTTGCTTTGGCGGAAGATCTTCAATTGCCTTAATTGTCACCTCCCCACTACTCTTAACCATTTTTTAGCCATCAAATCATGAATAGTAGCTCCAACAGTCATTTTCCTGTTAGGATGCACAACACCCTCCTCCATGGTGTAGTGTCCTAAGCACAGGTTCATCTTGAGCATCCTCGTCAATCTTCATGCGGCTTAGTCATTGTCTTGTCTTCCAAATC
Organism: Pinus taeda; assembly: GCA_000404065.3. Classification (NCBI taxonomy): domain Eukaryota; kingdom Viridiplantae; phylum Streptophyta; class Pinopsida; order Pinales; family Pinaceae; genus Pinus; species Pinus taeda. Next base: position 77,744 of record APFE031454152.1, read on the forward strand.
GACCAATGTAGTTTATAGTCCCACACTCCCTTGCAACTGCCTAGAGCATTAAGACTATCCTGTTGCGATAATTTCATTGTGTAGGATCCCTTGTATACAACTTTAGCCTACTCCCATTCACTCTCCCCGAGAGTAGCTCCCTATCGAACTTCGCAAGTTGAACTGCGCTACCGTCTGTAATTTCCTTGACAATATTTGGTCCTAACCAATGCATTTGAAATTTACCCAAAAATTTACTGAACTTACTATCATATAACAACACAAGATCATTTATATTGAATGTTCGAATCTTGATATGGCGATCATGCCATGCTTTCTCGCATTCCTTTTGTACTTGTTGGTGGAATCCTGCCAAAAATCGGTCCTCCTCTAACTCCATTAGTTGTGTGAGTCGTTCCACCAAGGCCTCGCGATCCGCCATGTCCATCAAAGCATAGTGTATTCCATAGGCATCACTAATTTGACTCCATAGACTAATCTGAATGACGTTTTCCCTATCAATTTATTACAAGTTTCCCTATAGGCCCATAGTACTGCAAGTACACGCACATCCCAATCATTCTGCTACGCATTACAAATTTTTGTTAGCGCGTTCTCCAAAATTTTGTTAAAAGCTTCAATTTTTCCATTTTCCTACAGGTGATATGATGTACTCTTCTGATGGTAGACCTAGAATTCATCTATCATCATGCTAATTGTTTCATTCAGAAAGTGTGTACCCCTGTCACTCATCAAAATTGTTGGGCATCCAAACCTTGTTAAGACATGTTCAAATAAGAATTTGGCTGTCATAGCCACTATACAATCCTTGACAGGTTGTGCTTCAGCCCATCTGGTTAAATATTTTTTCACAATGATAATGTAGCTTGCGCCCCTTTTTTTTCTAGGTGGCTGAATTGGCCCAATAAAATTAATTTCCCACTTCTTAAATGCCTGTAAAGATACCTGAGGATGTAGTGTTCGTTCGTCCCTTCGCGATGGTTTTCCAGTTCGTTGACATGCATCACATGCCTTATAGTATACTTTGGAATCTTTGTGCAATGTTGGCCACCATAGTCTTGTGCGCAAAATATTTTGCGCAGTTTCTTTCCCCGCATAATAGCCTCCCACAGCTCCCCCATGAGCTTCAGTGATAATACTATCGCGCTCAAAGTTTGGCACATATCTCCACAATATTTCATTTGCACCCACTTTGTAAAAATGTCCTATAATGACCGAAAAACAGTTGCGTGAACTACTAATTCTTTTTTTATTGATTTGTATATCCTTCAGGCACCATCCCTATACTTAATAAGTGAATAATGCCTTCAAAATGGTCATCATCTATGCATACCGCGAAGAGATGCGCATCTGGCAAACCTTCCTCCAAATTACTGGGTTCTTCACCTATTTCAATTCTTGACAGATGGTCAGGTAAAGCATTCAATATTCCCAGCTTCACAATTACTTCAAAATCATACTCCTAAAATAATAACAACCAACTGCAAATATTTCGCCCTAACACAGGCTTGTTGACCAGGTACTTTAAGATAGAATGATCTGTATACATCTTGAAATGCCCCCCAATAGATAATGCTTGAATTTTTGCAGCGCGTAGACCATAGCCAACCCCTCGTGCTCTGTCGTTTAATAATTTTTGTCAGTCTTTGATAGCTTCCCACTTGCGAAGGCTATAGGATGATCCATTTCTCCTTCGCCTGCCTATGTTAGTACTACACCCAGTGAAATGCAAGAAGCATCCACATGTGCATAAAACTCCTTTTTCCAATCGAGAAATACCAGGATTGGCACAGTCACCATCTTTTCCTTTAACACGTCCAAGCTATGCTAACAATCTTCATTGCAATAGAATGTCACATCCTTCTTTAGTAATTTTTCCATGGGCATCATAATTTGAGCATAAGATTTAATGAATTTTCTATAGTATCCTGTTTGTCCTAGAATTGAGCACAACTTCTTGATGTTCTTAGGGGCCTCCAAGTTCACAATTGCCACAATCTTTGCAGGGCCCACCATCAATCCTTGCTTAGACACACCATGACCCAGCAAGATCCCGAAAGGGACGCAGAATATACATTTTTTCAAATTCAATGCTATCTGGTATCTGCGACATGTATCCAACATCAGGTGCAGAATTTCTACATGGCACTTCACCAAGCCAAACACCGTCCAGTCATCAAAGTACACTTCCAGAAACTTATGAATGAATTCTTTGAATGCTATTATGACTACATAGGAAAATATTGCAGGTACATTCTTCAATCCAAATGACATGACAATGTACTGAAATCACCCCCACTCTATCATGAAGGTGGTTTTTCTTCTATCCTCTAGGGCAATCTTAATTTGATGATACCCAGAAAACTCGTCAGTAAAGGAATAGGCTTCCTACCTTTAGACATTGTCTAACACTTCATCTGTAAATGACATCGTAAATGGATCACGAACACATGCATCATTAATATTCCACAGATCTACACAAATCCTTATTTCTCCCTTTTGTTTCTTCTCTCGGACTACCATCGAGCTCACCTAATCAGACTCTTCAATAGGTTCTATGATGCCTGCCTCCAACAATTTATCTAGCTCTTGGCGTACCTTATCCGTATACTTAGATTAAGGTGATAAGGCCTTTGTTTGATAGGATTCGTGTCTAGCTTCAATGTGATCCTCATAACACCCAAATCACCAAGTATGCCCTTTAAATCTGAAAACTTAGTGGGGAAGAGATCTTGGTATTCACGAAGTAATTCAGAAACTTTGTCTACTGTAGCATCTTCCCAATATTCCCTGATCTTCATGAACTTTGGTTCTCCTTTGGTGCCAATGTTTACTTGCCTTATTTTCAAAGATGCAGAGATGTCTGGGTTCTCTACTTGCAGTCCTTCTACTTCACGATTCCCTTCTATCTCCGTAATATTGATATTCCTTGGGTCTTCTTTCTCCTCTTCAACAACCACATTATAGCATTCCAATGTGTGGTGCTTCAGTCTGGTTCGGTCCATTCCATCAATTCCTTCGGTGTCTTGAAGATAACCGCTTTAATTTCTTGAAGTCCTTCATCAATGCTTGCAAACCCATCTTCGAAGCTGAAAGTCAATAAGAAACCTTCCTTCAATACATCCCATTCTACATTGTTGTGGTGGAGTTCTGTTTTGAGATATTAGTTCATGGGGATTGTATCCAAGGTATGACAAAATATATGTACCCATTATGGTTGTGATTTTTTCCCCCATGCCTTAGTCCACTTTTCTAGGTGATCACATGCCCAAATCGTAACTTCATCATTCGCTTATAATCTCGCTATCCAACAAAACTATCTTTATGTGTGCCCCACAACCATGCAGGTGTGGCGCGCAGCACCAACTCCAATGCTTGAAAGTGGTGGTCCTCAGGGACTTCATGCTCAAATTCATCTAAGAACAAATCTACACTAGTCAAAACATCATAATAAGGTAACTTTCTTACCTCCGACGAAACACAAGATAATGACTTCGTCATCATATTGCATCGCAATGTAGAAACTTCATGTAAGCAGTTTTGCCAATGCTCTAATTCCTCATCTGAGTCAGAAATGCAGGAACCCTCCTGGTCCCATGTGATCTATCCATCCATCATTGGATTGATCCAATACTGATCTCACATTGTTATCTTGTAGATTTTATCCAGCTCATCGTCACTTTCTATGTAATTGCGGACTGGTTCAGTATAGCGCACCCCTTCTGCAGGATCCAGTGGCACTATAACCCTTAGCGACGTCCTTTCAAACAATATTGTCCTCTTTTTCAAATTAATGACCCCACTCATATCAATAGCCCAGTCGATTCCCAGGAGCGCAAGGTAGGGATTACTATCATCAACAATTTTATAACATCAAAGTTCGCTAATGCACTCGCACCTTCAATGTCAACCCTTACTCCATATAATCATCCCATGGGGATGATCTTCTGTTGATTCACCATCCTAAGCTAAATTGGAGGCCACTGCAGTGTAGGTATCCCCATCCTTTCCCATGTCTGTTTCAGTAGAACATTCGCATCGCACCCCAGATCCAAAATGACTTGGTCCATTTCATAATCACTTATTTGCGCTATTAGCCACATCTCACGTCTTGTTCGCGCCTTATGCTTACCAATCTTTCTAACTGTGCGCTGCTCCATAGAAGTATTTTCCTTATGGGTGCACTTGTTTATTTAGTCTTGCAATCCTTCCATAGTTTTTTCGTTGCACAGTAACTTCATGCAGGTCTCCAAAAATACGGTGAGCATGGAAGGATCAACCTCATGTGTTGCACTGGTCTCTAGTGTCTTGTCCTGGCTTCCTAAGGTGGAGGACTCAATGAAGCTCTTCTTTTCCTCCATGAATGTTTCCTTAGTGCGATTAAGGTCAAAGGAAGCTTCTTTCTCATAAGCTTTGTGGAACCATCTGTCTTCTTCAAACTGCTTACCTTTATCTGCACCAGTTGACATACCACTCCTTAGTACAATATTAATGCTCTGATCCTCTTCACAGGGCTCAACCCTCATCATTTTTAAATTCTTTGTAGGATGATGAGGTTTTTTTTTCTTCTCTTGAATTTTATCTATTAGCACCAGGCATTCTTCTATGGGATGGACGAGTTGTCTACATTATTGACATGAAGGGTGTGTAGGATTTGGGCAATCTAATCATGACCTCTACCAGGTCCTCCCCCTCACCCTTATCCTCGACCTTGAAAACCTCTGCGCTCCCCTCCTGCACTTCGATCTAGAGGCTGAGTTTCTATTTGCATATGGTAAGTAGGGGTTCTTTCCATCATCATCACATAGCTTCAACAATGGCACTCGTCATGGCCCATAGATTTACATAAATTGCAAAACAGCTGCTAGGGTGTCTGAACAAACTTTTGAAGTAAGTGGCAGTTATCTGTCGCATGTTGTCCAATAACTTGAGAAATGGCACACCATAGCATATCTCCTGTGCTCAGCCTGGGTGGGGCTTTTGGCTTCAGGGGGACTGCCCCCCCATAATATAATTCGCGTACACTGGACAATGATATTTATCATGCTTGTGTCCCTTGAACTTCAGACACCAAACCTTTGCACGCACTTCTCGCTTAGTCTCCCTTTCCTTCTTTAGACTCTATAATTATAGGTCTAGGCTCGCTAACTACGAGTGAATATTTTGTACCGTTAGGTTTGTATCCTAAATGGGTGATGCAAGCAACCTCATCGGGATCTCCAAGGCTTTTTCCTGACTTTCTATCTTCTGTTGTGATACAGAAATTCTTAAATGCGGAAAAAGCGATGTGATAAACCAATCGCAATGTTAGCTATCTGAGATTTGCATGTTAGCCTATCTGATCTGGCATTTCAACCTATGATCAAAGTCCCAAGGTGTCTCGTCGACTCTCATTAGGATCTCCTTAAATTCAATAACTAATTATGTTTCAAATTTGGGCTTACTAAATTCCTTGTTCAAAGTTGTCTAAGTCTCTGCTAATGGCGCATGAGGATTATGTGCGCAATACTTAATATACCAAGTTAGCACACGGCCTTGCAAAGTGGTAACAAATTGCGCGTTCTTTATAGTATCATTGGTGATTTGTTGCACTGTCCACATAGCGTTTGCAAAAAACCAAAATTGCTCTGGATCTTCACTTCCTCTGCCCTTGAAGATCGGAATCTTCATTGCATTTGCCATGTTGAATGGTGTAGGCGGAGGTGGAGGTGTGGGAGAAGGTGTATGCAATGGAGGTGGAGGTGGAGGTGGAGTGGTTGGATGATGTGTTCTAGGAATACGCTGAGTTATTAATTGGATAGTGTTTCATGGCATAGTTTGCACCATCCCTTCATCATCACTTGAAGGAGTTTCAACCAATGGACTATACTCTGGACCTGATTTGTTACCTCTAAAGAGTCTACCACTTCGTGCAGCTCCGAACATTAAGGTAATAGCATTACCCTCTTTCCACATAATATCATTTAATCAAAGTATTCAATGACCGTAAATACTTATCTCACAGTCCTTTGAAGAATCTCTGCTTCGCTTTGCTATAACTGACTGAGATGTCAACGAAAAATTCAGTAACAAATCCTCCCAGAATTCAAACAAGCGAATGATCAACAGCCCACGTGATCTTGTTTTTAGATGCCTCTAGTCATCGCACCAATTCTGGAATCCACACTATAGGGCTATCGTGCTTCCACCTTCCTTGGCTGTCTGTCAATTTAGCTAACCATTCATATAGTTCAATTGGAAAAGCGCAGAAAAATACTAGTGCACCTCTGTATACAAATACCTATTCAACCAATCCTCCTTTGAAAGGTGTGGATTCCTATTTTTTTAGCTGCAAACTCCTTAATCTTTTGATATAACCAATTTTCGACCTCTTTCTTGGTCGGATTCCAGTGATGCGACATCACAGATCTCTTAAAGTCGATCCTGGTCCCGGCAAAAAAACCATTTATTGGCTTAAGGGGTCCTGACCCACGTTCAGAGTTAGTTGCGCCAACCAACAAAACCCTACACTGTTGCCCCTTTCAGAAACAACCCACGTAGCGTAGGCTACAGTCTTGTTAGAGTCCTATAGTGATAGGATTCATAATTTTGAATTGGTTGAGGTTAAATCTTGTAATATTCTACATACATTTGCTTTCTGCAAATGTTTTCCATATTTAAATAAAAAAATGTAAAGAGGGTATGTCCTAAAATAAATATCAAAGGACAAAAGGAATAAGAAAAGATAAAAAAAGTGAAAAAAATATGAACTCCAAAGAAACAAAAAAACAGATCATGAAAGTTTGCAAGTCCAAGTGCCACTACTCTTTACTTTACTATTTAGAATAATGGTTGCCTGCAACTTGTCAAACATGCCACAACCCATGATAGTAAAACTATTTAATCTTGACTACTTCATGCTTTGAATTTTATGTTTATAGATAGAGAATGAAGATCTAGTCAAACAATTTAATCTTGGTAGATCAATAGATAGGTAGAGAAATAAAAGGAGCTCATCAGTTTAATCTGGGCCCTTAGAAGATATAAGGTTAGAATTAGATAGTTTGTTTCATCAAAGGAAAAGGAAAGAAAATGGTTTTCTAGCTTAAGTGCACTCAATAAAGTGAAGAAAAAATGTTAGGGTAAGTAGAAAAAGGGTTGCATAAATACAAGCTATTTGAAGCATAAGCACATCTATCATGTTCAATCATCTGTTTTAGTGTGCAGGAGCAGTTATGAAAGAAAAGGGATGCCCATAAGTTCATTTTTCTAACTTCCCCCATTCCATTTCACCCCTCACTACATAACTTACTAATTTCCCCTTTTACCACTTCATTTCTTATGTAAACCCCTTTCCCTTCATTTTCACCCTTCCCCCTTGGTTTCACACATTCCCTAGAAAATTACCATTCAAAATCATTCCCCTACCCAAAAAAACCATTTTTCCCTAGTGTGAAACCCTTTTCCCCATGCAAAAATCACTTTTCTTTTATTAATTTCCCTAAAAACCCCATAAAAACCCACTAAAACCTCTTATCCTAGTTATTATTCCCCTCCCGCATTACTTTATTAACCCTGCAAATTCGCTTTTGCCCATTATACTCCATAAACTTGCATTACAGAATAGCCTCGCATTTATCCATTGATTAATTACACTTAAGGGTAATTAACCCCTGGGCCTGCTAATATCTGTCCCCATCTCCTGCCGTGCATCTCCGCCATGTGATGGCTATTGGATCTTGCACCCCCAGATCCTACAGCCTTCGCCCATATCGCGCATCTTCATCTCCCGACCTTTACTGACCCGAGACACTTGATATGAGCGGTATTGCTCGAGCCCCCTTGGGTTATGTGGTGGCACCGTGTTGAGTCATGTGCTCTCGAGAAAATACCACCCATCGCTTAAAATCAGTGCGATGGCTCCAAAACCGCCTCCCCGCCCAATGCGAAAACTGTCCACTATTCATAAAACACTTTCCTCGACAAAATATAACCATTTCCCTTTAAAAGGACACAGACCCCCATTTTCACCCTTTTTCACTCGTTTACTCTATGAAAGCATCCTAAGCTTTCCTACACCCCCGAGCTTCTGCAACAAGTTCCGACCATAAATTGCCTCCCGAAATGCTCCGGGAGCCCAGTTCATCCCTCCAATACGTGACTGAAGCCACAAAACCCTCTCTATCCACCATTCAAAACTAATTTGCAACTTGAACCATAAATTCCAGGTATTTCGACAGAGAACCAGAACAACCCTCTCAAATTCAAAAGTATATAGTAAATTCAAACATTAAAGTAATTCAATTTAATAAATTTCCCTTTTAATTGAGAGTATTTCCCCCTAAAATAATAAAACCCCTATCCTACAAACTGTTAATACCCTATCCTTGTACCAAAGTTGTCAAGACTCTATTTTCACAAGTTTTCTAAGCCAAATTCCCATATTTTATCACAAAGATCGCTACCCCGACCTCTTTGGATGTCAAACTGGTCTCAACCCCTCACCTGGACATTAACCATTTGGCCCTAGCAGATAGGGATTTCCAAATTAAGGACACAGCTACTCTAGGCCACCTTCTGAGAATCCACTGCTGGAGTAAGGATAGGTTCCTAAACCATGCTAATTACATCAACCTTTGGGAATCCAATTTGCCCAAGTATACATTCCTAGAAGTTCACCCATTCCCAGACATAGTAAATTTTTGTCATGGCTATTATATTCCAAGCCAAAGGGCTATTGAGGCACCAAACCATGAGTTATTATTCACCATTACTGTTGAATCCATCAACCAGATGCTGCAAATCCAGCCTAGTCCTAATTTCACCGCTTTGTCCATTGAAAACCTGTTGGACCTATACATCACACTGGACCTAATCAAAATCAAACAATTTTTCCAGAATTTCATCATTGAGGAATGACATACTCCTACAGACATACCACCCTATGCTGCCACTATTTTTCAGAGACTGGTAGGAGAATAATCACCGTGCTCTCATGCATCCTAGGATACACATCAAATGAGCATATGGATGAGGTCATCATGGCTTTCTTGTCGATTTTCACTCTAGGAAAACTTCCTGCTATTATGCCCAGTTCATTGCAGACGAAATGCATGAACAATTCACTAGATTGCCCACTAAAATATTTTTCAAATACTCTTCAATGTTGTTTCATATGTTCTTGTATTACCATACAGATAAGGTCCCTTTGAGGATCAAGAAATTGGACCAAGGGAAAGGAGAGATCAATCATCTACTGGATACCCTTGGTCCACACGTTTTCCACATCATTCACCTACAAAGATTTCATAGACTCTTTTGTGTACCCAGTCATGAATATGCTGACTTCTAAGACTCAGCCTAGAATTAGCCCAGAGATCAAGAGAGTACTACAATTAGCCAAGAACAACAAGGTGGGAGATTGGTACTTGTACCAAAACCACACTAAGATTAGAATTTATGGCTGTGAGATAGCCCCCTATAAGTTTCCCAAATACCTCCCTATGAGGATATTTTCTCTTGAGTCCTTCAGGAAAATCATCAGCTCAGATGGCATCCACTTCCTATATTATAGGAAGAAAACTAGTTCAAAGTGAAGAACCAAATGGGCCCATTTATTTCCAACAACAGAGAGGCTGGACTAGAGGCTCATAGGTTACTTCAACTAATGAAATTCAAAAACAGTTTCACGTGGCACTATGACACTCATGGAGTCATAAACAAGCTCAGACTCAAGGTCAAGTTGGGAGCATGCATCCACCACCCAAGGCCTGACATTGAATAGTTCATTAACCAGAATGAGTGGGTGGAGAACACTTTGATTGACATGGACAACACTGTTGTGGATGCAAAGAACACACTTATTGATTTGGAAAGACAATTTTATCATAACTCTTTCCTGCAGGTTCCAGAACAAGGGGAGATAATGAACATTCCTCTTATCATACATACTCTAGTAAATGAGGAGAAGGATCCTAAAAGGAGCAGGGATGAGGCATCTAGCTCTGCCATGGAGACTATTGATGAGCTGGTTGATCCAAGCAAGTGGCCCAAGTTGAACCCTGTCTTCGAACAAGAGGATAACATTGCATCAGAAGAAATAATTGACACTAAGGCAATGGGACAGAAAGGTAAAGAAGCAGTTGTGTCAGAGCAAACACAACAACCCTCAACATCCAACACACAGTTAATAGATAGACATCGATGTATGGATATCTCTTCCTGTGTTAGTTAAACTGATAAGGAAAAGGACATCAAAGATAGATTTAAAGAGATAAAGATGAGGAATGAGAGACTGAAGGCAGAGACATATTCCCAATACCTCAAGCTCACACCACCAAACCAAACTAGATTGATGTCAGCCTTTGACATCAGAGAAGGAAAAATGCAGGTCTCATTTTTGTAGCCCATTTTACAAAAACCAAAGAGCTCCGAAGATTACAAGAAGACAAATTTTGAGGTGCTGGCTAGGGATGTTCATCCCATTGACTAGATAGAGTTTCACAAGCAAGCTAGAGAAATGATCTACTCCACCCTCACAGCAAAGGCCATGGATTCTTACAAGCTGCAGGATTCATTAGACAATGTAACAGCTTAATTCAAGCTAGAGAAAGCCTCTTCATAGGCTAAAGACACCAGGATAAATTCCTTGGAGGGCTTGGTTATTGAAATGGGGCATGACCCAAGTGATTTTAAGGCCACAAAGAAACTATTTAAAAAGAAGAATGAGGACATAGCAACCCTCAAGAAATAGCTCAAGTTTCCTCATTTGTAGCACCCACAGACAAAAGAAGTCTTGGAAAGCTAGACCAATCATAAGGAAATGATGGACTTAGTGTTGCAACTGAATGACCAATTAAAGGAGATGGAGAAGGAGTTGGATAGCTTGATTCAACTCAAGCAAGCTAGTATTGATAATCCTCCTGCAACTGTCATTCCAACAGTGACCACAGCTGTACCTTCTACTTTTGCACCAACATTAGCTCCCACTGCTCTAATGGCCATTGCACTACCGACATCTGCACCAACTACATCAACAACATGATCAACAACAACAACCTCCACAAGTGATGAAGCAAACAGGTTGGTCAAAGCAATTAAAGAAATGTCCATTCAGACCAATGAGATGAACAAACTTAAGGAGTAAGTCACCAGCCTGGAAACAGATTGCAAACTTGCCCAGATCATGCATAAAGAAGTACAACAAAAGGCTACAAAGATGAATGAAAGGACAAAAAGCCTGGAGAAAGAATTGACATTGACTGAACCTATACGAAAGGTCAAAGTGAAACTATGGGCTGATATCATTGACTTTGTCAATGATATTTGGCCATCCATCCAAGTCATTTTTGAACATATTGATTTAATAAAGCAGGCTACACAAGCCATTGAAAGGGTTAAAACAAAACTTAGAGAGATGCCAGATGAAGCAACAAGAATCATCTACTTCGTCAACTCCAAGAATAAGTATGAGCTGCAAGAACTGGAGACACCTGACAAGACGGGTACAATTTTGGAAGTTAGAAAAGTCCTCACTAAGTGGAATTTGATGTTGAATTTAGAAGATAAGTGTCAAAACATGCAACTAGCCATTGACAGCTTCATGGTTAAGTTTGAACTTTTGAAGGAAAAGGGATTACCTAATCCTTTAGTTATAAATGATAAGCTAATGACACAGGCAGATTACAACAAGAAGATTAGGGAAGTGGCCAGAGAATAGGTAATCACTTCATCCATGAAGGGCATGCCAAAAGGCAAAGTGTTGTACCAAACTTTTGAAAACCTTTTTTACCTCTAGCATGAGGTAAAACACTTGTTTATTAATAAGCCCACTTTTTCCAAATATACAGAGACGAATGAGATATACAGAAAAATGCTCAATATCCAATTACCAAATGAAGAAAGATGGGAAAAATTCAATGATTTACTGTAGTAAATGCACAATAAATTATAAATGTACAATAAAAAGTAAAACAACACAGTAAAAGGATATTGACAGGTTAGCAAGTTTAAAGTGTATGAGATGAAAGAGTATCAGGTGAAAGGTTAAAGTAAAACAGAACATCCAGCGTGAAGACCAAACATCCAAGCAGCATAAACGGAAAAATATCAAAGAGCAAGCCAGCAGAACCTAAATAATAGGGACAACGAGCAGCAGTTCAATAGCTGTCTCTATCTTCGTGCATGAAGATATTTCTTTTTTCTATATTAGTTCTCAATGCAGTTTGAGATATTTTGTAACTCCCTTTGTATAAATACTTCAAAATTTAAAGTATTAGGGTGGATTATTTTGCATTTGCAGATTTATTTTGATCTTAAACCTAAGGGTGATTGTACCATTTTCAAGTCAACAAACTGGAGCAAGTAATAAAAGCATTTTGCTACAGGATCCATGAGATGAGCCATTTGCAATGAAGTATCTTCTTTGTGTGATTTTGTTACCTTCTTATGTGTTTCATAATCTTAAATGTGTTCTACATTTGAATAAATTAACTGAAAATACCACTCAAAAATTGTTTAAGTACACTCTATTTTGCACAGTTAGTCATTTACATGTTTTCCCCTGATACCCGGATTTGAGAACCCTTAATTTCTCTCCCATCCCGCTTGAATTCTTTCATTCCTTCCAGAGTCTAGCCCAGGGAACCCTTAATTTCTTCCTGGATCCGATTTGAAACCATTCCACCACTTAGCCTTTGAGATATGCACTAACTCATCTATCTTGCCCTGTAGACACTGTTTTTAGAGCTTAATCTAGTCTTGTTTGTCTAACATTCGACTCCATAGCCCAATGGTAAAATCCAAACACCTGTTCATCTAAGTAAAGTGATCCCACCACCCAATTTCAAAACAAAACCCAAGTGTAAACAATAACTAGCCTAAAATCATCTTAACTAAAACAAAGTTAAATTATAAAGAGAGATACCTCTCTGAGCATCAAGAAGGCTAGGTCCTGAGCTCCAAAAGTGGTTTGTGGTTACCTTTTACTTTTCTTTCTTCATTAACTTCAAAAGAAATATCAGAGTGATAACATTTCTGGCGACCATATTGGGGACCTTCGATCCTCAGTCTCATAAAACTTTAAGGAAACCTTAAATTTCATCTTAATCCCCTTAAGGTCATTTTCTGAAAGTTAATCTTCAAAAATTTCATAAAAGCAATTAAAAAAGTTAAAATTTTGGCTCCTAAGAAGATTCACTATACCAGGGCAAACCCAGATCCAAACCCTGCAACTATAGTTGATGACCTAGACAAAATTCTAAGAAAACCCAAAACAATAGAAACTCAAGCCAGTGGTAGCTGGTTAGTCAGAGTCGATTCACTCCGTGAGGAGTTGTCAACTTTAGAGGACATCCCTTTTTATTTTTCATTTGACCTCTCATTATTTAGAAGTAAATCTGAGAATGCAATCCATGAAACAATCTTAGAATCTGAGTCTGTACAACTCATTGAATCAAAAAGGATTATTCATTCAGATTTAGATCAGTTTGTTGTAGAGACTTTTGACAAGATAGAAGCTTGGGCCTATAAATTGATAAGTAATATAGGTGATTCTTACCTTCAACACTATTTTGAAACAACTACCTTTACTACTGTTGCCCCTGAAGTTTCTGCACAAACTTCACTCACTATAAATACCCCTTCCTTTACCACAACCTCACCAATAGTATCCACAATCCAATCACCTAAAGCAGTTATTAATCAACCATCCTCATCATCATCTAGCTCACCTCCATCAGTTTCAAGTCCTTCCTCAAGTACCACAACTTTAACCCCCTAGTCAAGCCAGAATCACAGCAATGGAAAACCTATATGCACCTCTAATTTTACCTGCACAACTCCATGCCAAGCTCGCAGATTATCATAATAAGATCTTCTTTTTTGATGCTACTGGTTAGTACACTTCCCAACAACATGTAAACAATATTTCTGACTTTTTTGAGTTTCATGAGATAGATGAAGCAAATGTCCAAATGAGGTTGTTTGCCCAAACTTTAACTCGAGATGTCAGGAAATGGTTCAAAGCCTTTCCCACCAACCATATTGCAGACTTAGCTAATTTTCATAGGTTATTCATTAATAGATGGGAGAGAAAGAAAAACCCATTGCAAATACTTTCTGAATATGAAAACATTAGAAGAGCTCCTAATGAATCAGTTCAAGACTATTCCACTAGGTTCAATAGTATCTACAATGCAATTCCAGCCAATATTAAGCCTCCACCTGACCTAGCGTTAATTAAATTCCCTGATGGTTTTGAAGTTGACATGTCATACCAGTTAAGGGAAAGAAACCCTAAAACACTAGAACAAATTCAAAGCAATGTTGTTAATGTAGAGGCCAACCTATTAGCCAAGAAAGCCCGAATGAGAAATTAAAAGAAAGTTGTATTTAAAGAGGAAGCTTCCACTTCAGATGGAAAAGTAGATATTTTAGCTAAAATTTTAGAGATAATAATGGATAGATTAGAAAACATGGAGAGGAAAAATCAATGGGAGAATCAACAACCACGCCCAATAAGAAACCCCAATTTTAGGAAGAACCCTAATGCTGGAAAGAATGCTACACCATATCAACAGATTAGGCCCCCCTTCCAAGAGAACTATGTTGAGGATTCACAGAACAAAGAAGGAGAGGATGATACCCAAATTAACTTACTAGAAACCAAAGATGAAGGCACTATTTTTCTTACTCAAGAAGAATAGGAGTTATATATGCTGCAGCAGTTGCAGTTAGAATTTTGTGAATCCTTTGATTTTAAACAGGGATATGAGTCAGCTATATGAGGTACACAAATAATATAGCTTGAGAAGTAAAAAGAACAATGAGAATCCCATTAAAAGATCCATCCAGACTCAGACTAAGATAATAAAAGAAGCTCCAGTTAACAAAGTGTTACAAATCCTCCCTAGGGGAACACTGGAGACTTCTACCCCTAAAATTGTATATATAACCTCCACTGAAACTTAAACATAGAAAATTACTGAAAACAATCAAAATAAGATAAATCAAGGCAAAACAGTAGAAACATAGACTGAAATGCCTAGGACTAAGAAACAGGATAAGAACCCACAAACTGCAAATGTTAAGGAAGATCTAAATCAAACAAACAAACCTCAACTCCCTTTCAGCATCAAAACTGAAATAGAAAAATTAAAGATATCAATTCCCTTGACCGAACTAGTAAAGAATGAATCCTATAGGTCACAAATAACTGAAACTTTAAACATATGAGAAGGAGAGGATGTTAATTTGAATGATGATCAGCCTGAATTATTGTCTGGCCCTGAGGCCAATGGTATTCATCAGCAAGGGGGAGTTCCTCCTTTCTACATTAGCCTAAAAATTCATGACAAAATATTGCATAATGCTATGTTAGACATAGGGGCATCCCATAATTTGATGCCAAAGGCAATAATGGAAAGAATGAACCTAAACATCACCAGACCATATAAGGATTTGTTTTCTTTGGACTTTGGCCAGGTTAAATGCCTTGGCCTGATCAAATTCTTATGTGTAACTCTTGTCCAATGCCCTGCAAAGAGTATTTTAATGGACATCGTAGTTGCAGACATCCTACCGAAATATGGAATGCTACTATCTCACTCATCGCGAGCAAAACTGCAGGGATCCTTGCAGTTAGATATGTCTTATGCCACCATATTTGTTTTTGACCAACCAAGAAAACTATATAGAGAGACCTTGATGAAATACATGGTGAGTAGTGATGAAAAACCACAAAAATTTTCCATATACTTCATGCATTATGATATGGACTCTTTTATCTTGTACAATGTAGAAAATGATAATAAGGAAATCACAGCTAATGACCTGAAATACAGAACAGCTGACAGTGAGAACATATTTCATGAGTCACTATGGCATCTAGACTTTGATGGGTCTATCAATAGGTTAAGGGCTGGTGCAGGAGTGTGGATCCATAATATGGAGAATAATTATGCTGAGGGACATGCTTTTAGATTGAACTTCAAGTGTACCAATAAGATGGACAAATATGAAGCCCTAATTTTATGGTTACAATTGGTTAGGAAACTGGGAGCCAAAAGAGTTTCCATCATGGGAGACTCAGAGCTGATAATTAAACAGACTAATGGTGAATACTCTATGAACAATCCTAGACTTGATCAATATAGGGATATTGTCCTAGATTTGATCAAATACCTCCTGGAAACAAACTTTGCTGCCATTCCTAGAAAACAAAACATGCAGGCCCATAGTCTGGCCACTTTTTCTAGTACCTGTAAATTGCCATTTCAACCCAACCATCAGTACACTACATAAGTCACACATAGGCCTGTTATACTAGACAACCTGAAGTATTGGCAAATTATTTCCCATGATTCTCAGATTTATAATTTCATGAACAATGAAGGTGAGTTTCAGAATTGTAAGATAGATATTGATTGTACAATAGAAAATAATATAGAAAGTAACATAGATGTAAATATTTTAGATTTAGCTAAACCAACTAAATTTACTAGAGTAGAAATAGATAGTTAAGAGAATGTAGAGATTGAAGAAATAATGAATGATGATCCTGAGATTCTTAATCTGAAAAATAATTTTTTGCCTAAGGGATTAGTCCCTTTAGAAGATTTGTTTGACTCTAATGATGTAGCTAGGAAATCCAAAATGGAACCTTTGAGAGCTGACATAGAAGAGGTTAACATAGGAACTAAGGATAAACCAAAACTCATTAAAATATCAAAAGCCTTGCCTCTAGAGGAAAAGGTTAAATACATCAATCTGTTTAAAGAGTTCCAGGATGTATTTGGCTAGAGTTATGAAGACTTAAAATCTTATGACGCCAGCATAATCCAACACAAAATACCTCTAAAAGAAGATCATAAACCTTTCAAATAGAAACTTAGGAGAATAAACCCAATTCTTACGCCCTCTATTGAGAAAGAAGTTAAAAGAATGTTTGATGCCCAAATTATAGCCACCATTAGATACTCAGATTGGATTTAAAACTTAGTCACTACTAGGAAAAAGAATGGTGAAATTAGGCTTTGTGTAGATTTCATAAATTTAAACAAGGTCTCATTAAAAGATAACTATCCTCTACCCAAAAAGGATCACATCCTGCAGAGGGCAGTAGACTCATCCAGGATTTCACTATTAGATGGATTCTCTGGGTATAACCAGATCTTAGTTCAACCTAAGGACCAAGCCAAAACTGCATTTACTACTCCTTGGGGTACCTTCATGTATTTAAAGATGCATTTTGGGTTAATGAATGCAAGTGCCACATTTCAAAGAGCTATGGATATAGCTTTTGCCAAGGAGATCCATGAATTCCTAGTAGTATACCAGGATGACATCACAGTCTTCTCTAAATCTGACAATGAACACCTAGACCACCTAAGAAGAGTATTTATCAAATGTAGAAAATTTGGGATTTCTTTAAATCCCAAAAATACACTCTTTGGTCTGGGAGAAGGGAAATTGTTGGGACGTATCATATCTAAAGATGGGATTATAATAGATCCTGCTAGAATAGAGGCCATGTTGACCATTACCCATCCTAGAAACATTAGAGAGTTACAGTCATTTCTAGGCAAGATAAAATTTCTTAGGAGATTCATTTCAAATCTAGCAGAACTGATTAGAGAATTAAATAACATGCTAAGAAAGGAATCAGCACATAAATGGACATTCAAGGCCAATCAATCCTTTGAAGCCATCAAAGAAGCCTTAACCAAAACTCCAGTCCTAATAAGTCCTGATTTTAGCAAGGATTTTATAATTTTTTCTTTTGCTTCAAAACACACCATTGCAGCAGTATTGTTGCAAAAGAACAACCAATTGTGTTTTTTAGTAAATCCTTAAGAGATTCCACACTCAAATACAATATTATGGAAAAACAAGCATTTCCTTTAGTAAATGCTACAAAGACTTTAGAGTATACATTTTGTATTCTCACATTATTGCTTATGTTCCAAATTCTGTAGTTAAGGAAATTTTGACACAAAATGGGCCTGAAGGGAAAAGAGGCAAGTGGATTGCCACAATATTGGAATATGACATAGAGATAAATCCAACTAAGCTTATCAAAAGCCAAGGTTTAGCCAAACTCATGGTTGAATCGAACTGTCAGGCCCTTGATATAAACTTCATTAGTGCTCTTGATGATCAGGAAGAGATGGCGACTCCACTGATTAGTGAACCTTTTACTGATTCACCCTGGTATGCAGATATTATATTTGTACTACAAAATTTACAAGCTCCTCTTAGTTTAACAAGAACTAAAGCTAGATTTTTAAAGATGAAGTCATTAAAGTATTGTATCATAGATAATGCATTGTTTTGGAAATAAAATAGTGGTATTCTTTTGAATTTTTTACTAAAAAATGAAGATGATAAAATCATGCAAGAGTTTCATGCAGGGGATCGTGGAGGACACTTGTACTAGAAGAGTACTACTAATAAAGGCCTAAGGGCAGGTTTCAACTGACCCACTTTGTTTGCAGATGTTAAGAAACATGTGACCTCCTATCATAAATGCGAGATATTTGAGGGAAAGAGAAAACTTTACCCTTTCCTCTTAAACCAATTTTCACTGAAATGCCATTTCAACTATGGGGATTAGACTTCATTGAAGAAATACACCCAACCTCCTCAACTCAACACAAATGGACTCTAACATCCACTGACTATTTTACCAAATGGATAGAGGCCATACCTTGTAGGCAAGCCACAGACACTGTCATAATCTCTTTTCTAGAGAGTAATATCCTATCAAGATTTGGATGTCCCCAAAAGCTCATTATTGATAATGCAACTACCTTTAAATCCAAGAGAATGATAAAGTTATGTAGAAAATACC
Source organism: Pinus taeda (assembly GCA_000404065.3). NCBI lineage: Eukaryota > Viridiplantae > Streptophyta > Pinopsida > Pinales > Pinaceae > Pinus > Pinus taeda. Next base: position 96,573 of record APFE031454152.1, read on the forward strand.
ACATCACCCTTGGCCACTCCACACCTTATTACCCTCAAGGTAATGGACTTGTAGAATCATCTAACAAAATCCTGGTCAACATCATTAAGAAATTACTGGAATATAACAAAAAGACATGGAATAAGAAGTTAGTCAATGCCTTATGGGCAGGCAGACTAACTACTATGAATTCCATTGGAACATCACCTTATCAACTGGTTTATGGGATGGATGCAGTTTTTCCATCATCTTTGGGAGTGTCAGTGATGAAGATCACCTAGGAATTACATGTTGAACCAAAGGATATTCAGAGAAGAATAAATCAAACCATACACCTGCAACAAACCAGAGAAGAAGTATATGTGAAATCACAAGTAATCCAAGACAAAATCAAGAAGGTTTTTGATAAAAATACTAAAGCAGATGATTTTTACATAGGAGATAAAGTCCTTAAGTGGGATTCAAGGAGAGAAGACAAAGGCAAGCATGGAAAATTTGATTTTTTGTGGCAAGGGCCTTATGTCATTTATGGTTACAGGGGCAACATTGCCTTTTTCTTGAAAGAGATTAATGGATCAGATCTACCAAGAGGACCTATTAATGGTAGGACGCTGAAGAATTATTTTTCCACTGACTCACAATAGTTCACTTTAATTTGCATCATTGTACATAACACTGTAGAGTGTAGATTGGATTGGATGGTAATTCTTTGAAGTTGAAGCTTGGAGAGAACGCCCTGAGCTTTGAAGGATTTACTATCATGATTATCAATAAAATAGAATCACAAAAGCACAATTTACAAGGTTATTTTAGTCACAATTCAAGTAATACTAGTCTTTAGAGTTCTTGACATTTCACCAAGAAATGTCATCCCCATGTGGAGCCACTGTTAGAGTCCTATAGTGATAGGATTCATAATTTGAATTGGTTGAGGTTAAATCTTGTAATATTGTACATACATTTGCTTTCTGCAAATTTTTTCCATATTTAAATTAAAAAATGTAAAGAGGGTGTGTCCTAAAACAAATATCAAAGGACAAAAAGAATAAGAAAAGATAAAAAAATATGAACCCCAAACAAACAAAAAAACAGATCATGAAAGTGTGCAAGTCCAAGTGCCACTACTCTTTACTTTACTGTTTAGAATAATGGTTGTGTGTAGCTTGTCAAACATGCCACAACCCATGATACTCAAAATGTTTAATCTTTACTACTTCATGCTTTGAATTTTATGTTTATAGATAGAGAATGAAGATCTAGTGAAACAGTTTAATCTTGGCAGATCAGTAGATAAGTGTTGGGTTGTGTTAAATTATTTCCACGACTAGCCCACATAGTTAACCGGGGGTTAGAGGAGGGGAGGTCACATGGGGTTTGAGGGGTACCCGCAACCCCACTTTATGGGGTCCATGGCAACGCCCCAGAAAATTTTGGTTTTGGACCCTATGTTAGGTTGGGCGGACCCACCTATGGTTTTGTGCATGATTTTCGCACACGTTTTTGGATGTGATGGTTTTCAGTCCATGGTTTTGGATGCAATGGTTTTTGGTCCATGGTATTGGATGCTTCGGCATGTATAAATATGTATTATAACATTGAAAGGAATATAATGAAAAATCAAGCTGGTAGTCCCAGTTTTAGGATCCAGTGGAAAATCTCTGTGTATATCTGTTTTATGTCATATGCTCTCGCATTGTTTATTTTCTGTGTTTTAGAATTCATATGTAGGTAATTTTTGTACAAGGGTACAACCTACATTTGATATCAGAGTTGTTTTGGCTTCAAGGGGACGCCTTTCTTGCTGAGGGTTTTCGCTCGGGCCTGTGGTAAACCCTGTTCAGTGGGAGATCTGCGAGATCGATTCTGGTGGTGAAAGAAGATGGCGAGTAGTGGAAAGATAGAGATTGAGAAATTTAATGCTCGGAGTTTTGAGTTGTGGAAACACAATATGGAGGATCTGTTGGGGGATAAAGATCAGTGTATCGTGGTAGATTTGGGTACTAAACCAACAAGAGTGTCTGACGAAGAATAGAAGAAGTTGGATCGGAAGGCAAAGAGCAGAATATGATTGTGTATCTCAGATTTAGTATTGTTGAATGTATCAGGGGAAGCTACGGCGAAGGCTTTTTGGGACAAGTTAGGGACTTTGTACCAATCTAAGTCTCTGGTGAATAAACTGTTCCTGTGGAAAAAGCTGTATAACCTTAGGATGAAAGATGGAGACTCGGTGACAGAGAATCTAAACACATTTAATACTGTGGTAAGTCAATTAGCATTTGTTGATATTAAAATTTTAAATGAAGATAAGTGCATCAGTTTTTTGTGTTCTCTACTAGATTCGTGGGATAGTTTGGTTATTGCAATAGGTAGCAATGCAACTGCCTTGTAGTTTGATGAAATAGTCCCAGCCTTGCTGACGGAGGAGATGAGACGAAAAAATTTGGAGAGCCAGAAAGGTGATGCCTTGTTTGTACGAGGACGTTCCTAGAACAAAAACAAAAATAAGTCATCGAGTGGGAGATCTAAATCTAGAGGGAGATCTAAATCTCTAAGAAAACCTGTAAAGGTGGCGTGCTAGAAATGCGGAAAGGAATGGCACTACAAAATGGACTGTAAATCTAAAGCTCCTAATAAAAAAAAGGGATCTGATGATGCTCCTTTTGTAGAGGTGAAAACCACCTCAGATGAAGGTGGGGATGTGTACTTGGCTTCTTCAAGTACACATGTAGATCATGAGGCATGGTTAATTGACTCAGGTGCATCCTTTCACTTCACTCCCCATAGAGAGTGGTTCTGCGAGTATGAGAAATACGATGTTGGTGATGTCTCCTTAAGGGGTTATAGGAAGGCTAAAATCGTTGGTTACAGAAAAGTAAAGTTGAAATTGCAAGGTGGAAGAGTTAGAACACTTCCAGATGTTCTGCATATTCCTGCATTGGCCAGAAATCCGATTTCTGTAAGCAAGCCGAATGATGCAGGTGTAAAAACAGTGTTCAAAAAGGATACCTGCAAGATGGCTCAGGGAGCACTAGTATTGATGCGGGGAGTTCAGATTGGAACTCTATAAAAGCTACAAGGTAGCACTATTATTGATGGGTGCAACAGTTATGTGGTTCCTGAACGTGGAGCAGAAAACCTAGTGGTCTCTGAAGAGAAGACCATGTTGTGGCATCAAATACTTGGACATATTGGGGAGAAGGGCCTTTGAATACTTCATGGTAAAGGTATGGTAGAAGGTATGAGTAATAGCTCTCTGGATTTTGATTTCTGTGAAAATTATGTATATGGGAAGCAGAATCGAGTGAGTTTCCCCTCAGGTAGTAAGAGGGTGAAACAGATATTAGAACTTGTGCACAATGCTGTGTTTGGACCTGTGAAGGTTCCATCACTGGGTAAGTTTGTGTACTATTTATCATTTATAGATGACTTCTCAAGTAATACATGAATATATTTCCTTAAGAATAAATTTGAAGCCATTGACAGGTTTAAAGAATTTAAGGCTCTCGTGGAAAATCAGACAGAGAAGAAGATAAAGGTGTCGAGGACAGATAATGGTGGAGAGTTTTGCAGCAAGGAATTTGAAGAATTCTGTAAGAAGTGTGGTAGAGCATGACAGAAGACTACTCCATATACACCTAAACAAAATGGAGTTGCAGAAAGAATGAATAAGACATTGATGGAAAGGGCAAGAAGCATGCTCAGTGGCGCCGGGTTAGGACAAGTATTCTGGGCAGAGGCAGTGGATACTGCATGTTACCAAGTCAACAGGTCACCTTCATTAGTGTTGGAGGATAAGACTCCACAAGAGGTATGGACTGGTAAGAAGCCCTCTCTTTCACATCTGAGGGTATTTGGATGTGATGCATATGTACATGTTCCAAAGGAGAAACGAACCAAGTTGGATAGTAAATCTGAAAAGTGCATCTTTATTGGGTATAAGCATGGTTTAAAGGGTTATAAGCTTTGGAACCCAGTAACAAGGAAGGTTGTACAGCCGAGATGTGGTGTTCAGAGAGGTAAAAGATGTTATTAAACATGAATTCCAACCAAAGGAACCTAAGAAGATAGAGTTTGAGCTAAAGGAGGAAGAATCAGACTTTACAGTAGAGGAGGAATCAGAAGATGAAGAGCCACAAACTCCATCTATGAGAAGATTAATTCGAGAAAGGATCCATCCAGAAAGGTATAGTCCATCTGCTTTCTATTAAAATTTTTCTTTTTATGTTACTAATGATGATCCCAAAACTGTGAAGGAAGCAGTGGATTCAGAGGATGGAACACTCTAGAAAGAGGCCATGGTTGATGAAATGGCATCTTTGCACAAAAATGAGGCTTGGGATCTAGTGGAGTTGCCGGTTGGAGGGAAACCCATTGGAAGGAAATGGGTGTTCAAAAAGAAGACAAATGCAGAAGGAAAAGTGGAGAAATACAAAGCTCGGTTGGTAGCAAAAGGTTATTCCCAAGTGTCGGGAATTAATTTTGGTGATATTTTTTCTACCTGTTGCCAAGGTAACTTCTATTAGATTACTTTTATTTTTTGTTGCCGCTTTTGGTTTTGAGGTAGAATAGATGGATGTGAAGACAACATTCCTTCATGGGGATCTAGAAGAGGAGATCTACATGAACCAACCTGAAGGATTTTTAGTGAAGGGTAAGAAAAAACTGGTATGCAAGTTAAGGAAGTCTTTGTGTGGGTTAAAACAGTCACCAAGGATGTGGTATCAAAAATTTGATACATTTATACGGGGACATGGCTTCACCAGAAGCAAAGCAAATCATTGTGTGTATTTCAAATTAATTAGTGACTGTGTTATTTATTTGGTCTTGTATGTGGATGATATATTGCTGGTTGGAAATGAAAAAGAAATTATCCAGGATTTGAAGACCCAATTTTCCTCTAAATTCGACATGAAAGATCTTGGTGCTGCAAACTATATTTTGGGCATGGAAATTAAAAGAGATCGGACAAAGAGGAAGCTCT
>APFE031454152.1:102224-120461 GCA_000404065.3 Pinus taeda
AAGTATGGGGTTAGTACAGGGAGCTATAAGGATAGACTGTGATAGCCGAAGTGCAATTTTCTTGGCAAAGAACCTTGCATATCATTCAAAGATAAAGCACATTGATGTTCAGTATCACTTTGTGAGGGATATGATAGAAGACAAAAAGGTGTTGCTCGTAAAGGTGGACACTTTGAAGAATACTGCAGATGCATTGACAAAATCTGTGAGCTCTTACAAGTTCTCTTGGTGTAGAGAAACAATGGGCATTGCAAGGGCTGGATAAATGACTAAGCTCTCTTGTGGCCCCCTATGGAAAAAAAATAGCAAGTCAGAGAATGTCGGGTTCTGTTATATTCTTTCCATGACTAGCCCATGTAGTTAACCGAGGGTTAGAGGGGGGGAGGTCACCGGGGGTTTGAGGCGTACCCATAACCCCACTTTATGGTTTTGGACCCTATGTTAGGTTGGTCAAACCCACCTATGGTTTTGTGCATGATTTTCGCACATGTTTTTTGACACGATGGTTTTTGGTCCATGGTTTTGGATGCGATGGTTTTCGGTCCATGGCATTGGATGATTCGACATGTATAAATATGTATTTTAACATTGAAAGGAATATAATGAAAAATCAAGCTGGTAGTCCCGGTTTTGGGATCCAGTGGAAAATCTTTGTGTATATGTGTTTTATGTGTTATGCTCTCGTATTGTTTATTTTCTGTGTTTTAGAATTCGTATGCAGATAATTTCTGTACAGGGTTAAAACCTACAATAGGTAGAGAAATAAAAGGAGCTCATCAGTTTAATTTGAGCCCCTAGAAGATATAAGGTTAGAAGTAGATAGTTTGTTTCATAAAAGAAAAAGGAAATAAAAGGGTTTTCTAGCTTAAGTGCACCCAATAAAGTGAAGAAAAAATGTTAGGGTAAGTAGAAGAAAGGTTGTAGAAATACAAGTTATTTGAAGCATAAGCACATCTAACATGTTTAATCATGTGTTTCAATGTGCAGGAGCAATTATGAAAGAAAAGGGATGCTCATAAGTTCATTTGGTTAACTTCCCCCATTCCATTTCACCCTTCACTACATAACTTACTAATTTCCCCTTTTACCACTTCTTTTGTTATGTAAACCCCTTTCCCTTCATTTTCACCCTTCCCCCTTGGTTTCACACATTCCCTAGCAAATTACCATTCAAACTCATTACTCTACCCAAAAAAAACCCTTTTTCCTTAGTGTGAAATCCTTTTCCCCATGCAAAAATCATTTTTCCTTTATTAATTTCCCTAAAAGACCCAAAAACCCACTAAAACCTCTTATCGTAACTATTATTCCCCTCGCGCATTACTTTATTAACCCCGCAAATTCACTTTTACCCGTTATACTATATAAACCTGCATTACAGAATAACCCCACATTTATCCATTGATTAATTACACTTAAGGGTAATTAATCCTTGGGCCCCGCTAATATCCACCCCCATCTCCCATCATGCATGTCCGCCACACGATGGTCGTTGGATCTTGCACCCCCAGATCCTACAGCCTTCACTCATATCGTGCCCGTTCATCTCCCAACCTTTACTAACCTGACAGCACGCGATATAGGCGGTATTGCTTGGCTCCCCTCGGGTTATGTGGCGACACCGCATTAAGTCACATGCTCTCAAGAAAATACCACCCATCGCTCAAAAGCGATGCAATGGCTCCAAAACCGCCTCCCCGCCTGATGCAAAAACCGTCCACTGTTCATAAAACACTTTCCCTGCCAAAATATAATTGTTGCCCTTTAAAGGACCACAGACCCCCATTTTCACCCTTTTTCACTCGTTTACTCTGCGAAAGCGTCCTAAGCTTTCCTACACCCCCAATTTCCTCCTAAACATGCTCCGGAAGCCCAGTTTAGCCCTTCAGTGCGTGACTGAAGCCATAGAACCCTCTGCAACAACCATTTTAAACCAATTTGCAACATGAACCATAAATTTCGATAGAGAACCAGATCGACCCTCTCAAATTCAAAAGTATACAGTAAATTCAAACATTAAAGTAATTGAATTTAAGAAATTTCCCTTTGAATTGAGAGTCTTTCCCCTAAAATACCAAAACCCCTATCCTGCAAACTAATAATACCCTATCCATGTATCAGAGTTGTCAAGACTCCATTTTCACAAGTTTTATAAGCCCAATTCCCATATTTTATCACAAAGATGGCTGCCCCAACCTCTTTGGATGTCAGATCGGTCTAAACCCCTCACCTGGACATTAACCATTTGGCCCTGGAAGACAGAGTTTTCCAAATTAAAGACACAACTACTCCAGGCCACATTCTAAGAATCCACTACTGGAGTAAGGATAGGTTCCTAAACCATGCTGATGACATCAACCTTTGGGAATCCAATTTTCCCAAGTATACATTCCCAGAAGTTCACCCATTCCCAGACATAGTACATTTTTGTCATGCATGTTATGTTCCAAGCCAAAGGGCTATTAAGGAACCAAATCATGAGTTATTATTCACCATTACTGCTGAATCCATCAACCAAATGCTGCAAATCCAGCCTAGTCCTTACCTGACCCCTTTGTCCATTGGAAACCTGTTGGACCTCTAGACCACACTGGACCTAGTAAAAATCAAACAAATATTTTAGAATTTCATCATTGAGGAACAACATACTCCTACAGACATACCACCCTATACTGTGACTATTTTTTTAGAGACTAGCAGGAGAATAATCACCATGCTCTCATGCATCCTAGGACACACATCTGATGAGCATGTGGATGAGGTCATCATGGCTTTCTTGTCCATTTTCACTCCAGGCAAGCCTCCTACTATTATGTATGATTATGCCTAATTCATTGCAGACAGAATGCATGAATAGTTCACTAGACTGCCCACTAAAAGAGTTTTCAAATACTCTTCAATGTTGTTTCATATGTTCTTGTATTATCAAACAAATAAGTTCCATTTGAGGATCCAGAAATTGGACACCAAGGGAAAGGAGAGATCAGTCATCTACTAGACACCCTTGATTCATAAGTTTTCCACATCATTCACCTACAAAGATTTCATAGACTTTTGTGTACCCAATCATGAACATGTTGACTTCTAAGACTCATCCTAGAAGCAGCCCAGGATCAAGAAAGTACTACAATTGGTGAAGAACAGCAAGGTGGGAGATTGGTACTTGTACCAAAACCACACTAAGATCATAATTTATGGTTGTGAGCTAGCTCCTTATACGTTGCCCAAATACCTCCCTATGAGGATATTTTCTCGAGTACTTCAGGAAAATCATCAGCTCTGATGAGATCCACTTCGTAGCTTATAGGAAGAAAACCCAGTTCAAAGTGAAGAACCAAATGGGCCCATTTATTTGCAACAATAGAGAGACTAGACTAGAGGCCGACAGGTTACTTCAACTAATGAAATTCAGAAACAGTTTCATCTGGCACTGTGGCCCTCATGGGGTCATAAACAAGCTCAGACTCAAGGTCAAGTTGGGATCATACATCCACCACCCAAGCCCTAACATTGAATAGTTTGCTAACTAGGATGAGTGGGTGGAGAACACTTTGATTGACATGGAAAACACTATTGTGGATGTAGATAACACACTTATTGATTTGGAAATACAATTTTATCATAACTCTTTCCTACATGTTCCAGAACAAGGGTAGCCAAAGAACATTCCTCCTATCATACAAACTTGAGTAAATGAGGAGAAGAATCCTAAAAGGAACAGGGATGAGGCATCTAGCTCTGTCGTGGAGACTACTGATGGGTTGGTTGAGCCCAGCAAGAGGCCCAAGTTGAATCCTGTCTTTGAACATGAGGATAACATTGCATCAGAAGAAATAATTGACACTAAGGCAATGGGACAAAAAGGTAAAGAAGAAACTTCATCAGAGGAAACACAACAACCCTCAACATCCAACACACAGTTGATAGATAAACAGCAGAGTATGGAGATCTCTTCCTATGTCAAGCCAGCTAACAAGGAAAAGGACATGAAAGACAGATTTAAAGAGATAAAGATGAGGAATGAGAGACTGAAGATAGAGACATATGCCCAATACCTCAATATCAAACCACCAAACCAAACTAGACTAATGCCCGGCTTTGACATCAAAGAAGGAAAAATGTAGGTCTCATTCTTGCAGCCAATGTAAAGGAACCAAAGAACTTAGCAAATTACAAGAAGAAAATTTTTGAGGTGTTGTCCAAGGATATTCATCCCATTGACCAAATAGAGTTTCACAAGCAGGCTGGAGAAATGATCTACTCCACCCTCACAGCAAATGCCATGGTTTCTTACAAGCTGCAGGATTCATTAGACAATGTAACAACTCAATTCAAACTAGAGAAAGCCTCTTCACAGGCTAAAGACACCAGGATAAAGTCCTTGGAGGACTTCGTTATTGAACTGGGCCATGACCCGAGTGATGTTAAGGCCACAAAGAAACTAATTAAAAATAAGAATGAGGACATAGCAGCCCTCAAGAAACAGCTCAAGTTGCCTCATTTGCAGCATCCACAAACAAAAGAAGTCCTGGAAAGCCAGACCAATCATGAGGAAATGGTGGAATTAATGCTACAACTAAATGACCAGTTAAAGGAGATGGAGAAGGAGTTGGATAGCTTGATTCAAATCAAGCAAGCTAGTATTGATAATGCTCTTGCAACTGTCATTCCAATAGTGACCACAACAGTACCTTCTACTTTGGCACCAACATTAGATCCCACTGCTCTAATGGCCACTACACTACCGACACCTGCATCGACTACATCAACAACAGGATCAATAGAAATAGCCTCCACAAGTGATGAAGCAAACAAGTTGGTCAAAGAAATGGAAGAAATTTCCATTCAGACCAGTGAGACGAACAAAATTAAGGAGAAATTCACCAGCCTGGAGATAGATAGCAAACTTGCCCAGATCATGCATAAAGAAGAATAGCAAAAGGCTACAAGGATGAATGAAAGGATAAAAAGCCTGGAGAAAGAATTAACATTGACTGAACCTATAGGAAAGGCTAAAGAGCAATTGTGGGCCAATATCATTGACTGTGTCAATGATATTTGGCCATCCATCTAGGTCATTTTTTAACAGGTTTATTGAATAAAGCAAGCTATAGAAGCCATTGAAAGGGTTAAAATAGAACTTGGAGAGATGCCAGAGGAAGCAACAAGAATCATCGACTTCCTCAACTCCAAGAATAAGTATGAACTGCAAGAACTGGAGATACTTGACAGGACATGTACAATTTTGGAATTCAGAAAAGTCCTCACTAAGAGGAATTTAATGTTGAATTTAGAAGATAAGTGTCAAAACATGCAACTAGCCATTGACAGGTTCATGGTTAAGTTCAAAATTTTGAAGGAAAAGGGATTACCTAATCCCATAGTTATAAATGATAAGCTAATGACACACGCAGATTATAACAAGAAGATCAGGGAAGTGGCCAGAGAATAGGTAATCACTTCATCCATGAAGGGCATGCCAACAGGCAAAGAGTTGTACGAAAATTTTGAAAACGTGTTCTACCTCTAGCATGAGGTAAAACACATGTTTATTAATAAGCCTACTTTTGCCAAATATACATTGGCAGATGAGATATACAGAAAAATGCTCGATATCAAATTACCAGATGAAGAAATATGTGAAAAATTCAATGATTTAATGTAGTAAATACACAATAAATTATAAATGTACAGTAAAAGGTAAAATAACACAGTAAAAGGATATTAACAGGTTAGCAAGGTTAAAGTGTATCAAATGAAAGACTATCAGATGAAAGGTTAAAGTAAAACAAAACATCTAGCATGAAGACCAAACATCCAAAAACAGCATAAAGGGCAAAAAATCAAAGAGCGAGCTAGAAGAACCTAAATAACAGGGACAGCAAGCAACAATTCAATAACTGTCTCTATCTTCTTGCATGAAGATATTTCTTTTTCCTAGATTAGTTCTCAATGCAATTTGAGATATTTTGTAATTCCTTTTGTATAAATACTTCAAAATTCAAAGTATTAGGGTGGATTAGTTTACATTTGTAGAGTTATTTTGATCTTAAACCTACGGGTGATTGTACCATTTTCAAGTCAACGGAATAGAGCAAGTAATAAAAGCATTTCTCTACAGGATTAATCAGATGAGCCATTTGCAGTGAAGTATATTATTTGTGTGATTTTGTTACCTTCTTATGTGTTTCATAATCTTAATTGTGTTCTAAATTTGAATGAATTAATTGGAAATATCACTCATAAATTGTTGAAGTACACTCTGTTTTGCATAGTTAATAATTTACATCTTTTCCTCTGATACCCAGATTTGAGAACCCTTAATTGCTCTCCCGTCGCGGTTGACTTCTTTCATTCCTTCCAGAGTCCAGCCTAGGGAACCCTTAATTGCTCTCTGGATCTGATTTGAAACTATTCCACCATTTAGCCTTTGAGATTTGCAGTAACTCATCTATCTTGCCCTGTAGACACTTTTTTTAGAACTGAATCCAATCTTGTTTGTCTGAAATTTGACTCCATATCCCAATGGTAAAATCCAAACCTCTGTTCATCTAAGTAGAGTGATCCCATCACCCAATTTCAAAACAAAACCCAAGTGCAAACAATAACTAGCCTAAAATCATCTTAACTAAAACAAAGTTAAATTATAAAGAGAGAGCCCTCTTTGAGCATCAAGAAGGCTAGGTCCTAATATCCAAAAGTGGTTTGTGGTTACCTTTGACTTTTATTTCTTCATTAACTTTAAAATAAATATCAGAGTGATAACAAGTATCACCTGAAGCAGTATTGGGGGATGCAAGAACAAAGTTTCTGCAACCAAAGACTAGTGTGGTGTCTTCCAGCGCCTTAGATCTGCCTCTGTGCATATCGATAGAATTCTAGGGATTGCTACTGTAACTATGCTAAATCTTCTTCTAGACCTTCGTGAAGGTCCATGATCAGTCCTTGCGGACCTTAAATAGTCAATTTACCTACTTCCCTGCATCAACAAGCCACTCTAGATCGAAGTTCACGTAGATGTACTTGATTCATCATAAAACATAAGAGAAATGGCTTCTAACTTCACGGAAGTGGATAACCATTCATTTCATATATTATTAAGATAGATTCAGTTAATTCAAGCACCATTCATTCAATAATGAAAAAAACATATCATTAATCGACAACATATAACATAAATAGATTCAATGGAAATACATAGTAATTCTTCAAATTATTGTCTTTATTGATCTTCAATTCACTAATTACAGAATCTTCTGCCCTACGCACATAGTTGCATGGGTCTATGCATTCACCTATGGACTCTACCCAGGCCTCATGCGCACTCACCTGGAGGAGCCTTCCCTTCTCTACCTAAGCACAGGAAGCAGAGCCTTTCTACCTTAGCACTTGCCTAAGACTACAAAACTCTTCAATGTATCCAATTCTCTATCCAAGTTCCGCTTCTAAGACTCGCTATCACTCAACTACTTATAGCTTCTCTAATACAATACCATGGCCCCTAGCTCATGGGTGAGTCTTCAAAAACAACCAAAAAAAGGGGCTAAAACCCCTTTGACTCCTATCTATCTGCGTGCTCCGCATCCACATTTCGTGGAGACTTTACATCTTTTACAAAATTCTTTACAAAAATGACTAAGTTAATTCAACTCTACTCTTGGGGATGCCATCTCAACAAGGACTCTTGGTTGACAAGTAAGTAGTATATTTTCTTTTATGTCTCAATCTATAGATAACATGGCTACATTTTGTGATGAAAGCAACAATCTCGTTAGATCAACAAACTTCCTAACATGGAAGAAGAGGATTGACTTTGCTCTCCTAGAGAATTAAGTCATGGAGTATGTCCTTGGAGAAGTAGTTGTACCAAACAAAGAGAATACTCAAGAGTTAACAAAGTATATGAAGGGATAAGTAAGGGAACAAAGTATCATTATTGAATCCATTAAAGATCATCTTATTCCCTTTATTGCTGATTTGAAAACATTAAGTGCTATGTATGATAAGTTGGTAAAGTTGTAATCTATAAGTACATCATGACAAAATGTTTCCTTGAGGAATACTCTATATAGAATAAGGAAATAAAAGGATGAAGACATGGGCACCTATCTAATGAGAATCTCACAAATAAGAGACCAATTGCAAGGGCTTCGGGAGACTATTACGAACTCTGTGATGACTATTTGTGTACTAAATGCTTTACCACCTGATTGGAGTATTTTTGCAACTAGCATTTACTCAAATAAATATAACACACCTTTTGATGAATTATAAGCTCAATGTATCTTGGAAGAATCTAGGATCAAGGAAAAGGATGATACTAAATAAAATGAAAGGTCTCAAGCCTTTATTGCAAGGACAGAGAAACTAAAGAAAGGAAAGTTTGGAAAGTCCAAGAAGAAAATAGATATGTCCAAGATTAAATGCATTTGATTTCATGAGTCTAGGCAATTTAAAAGGGATTGTTCAAACAATAAAATGAACAACAAAGAGAAGAAAATAAGTGAAGAACACATAGATAAATAAAAATAAGAACCTGAGAAGAAGTCGAAAGGAGAAGATCCTAAAGATTTTTATTATTGAAGGAAGTATCATCTATGTCTAGTTCTTTATGAAATTTGTCTTTCTAAAAGTAGAGTAGCATGCATTATTGTATACTCTAGAAGGGTCTTGGTTTTGTAAAGGCGTGGAATCATATATAGAAGCAAATGATATTAGAACAATTAGAATACACTTGTTTAATTTTCATTGATCATTTAATTTAAAGATAATGAGAATATTGGAACCATATTTCATATTATTGTTCATCCAAGCATATTCTAACATCATGTTAGAGGTATTCATTTTGCAAAGATGGATCATCAAGATCCTATATGAATCATCATTATGCAAGATTCTTGGAAGTAGCATTATGACTAATATATATTCCATCTAGTATGGTAACAATATTTCTAAAGGATGAAGGAATGTTAATGGTCAAGTTACAGTATGAAAGGCATAATGAATGTATTTCTTGGAAAAGAAACCTATCTTCGACAAGTATAAGAAGCAAGCTATTTCAAGAAAGGATGGCTAGGTGATTGTATGGAATAAAAGGTATGCATATTTTAAGTAACCCTTCTCTAGGGTAAGTTTCATATTTACAAGAATATTGCAAAAAGAGTTGGATACAAAAGTGTGCTCAGTAAGTATTCCATATGGTTGCATGATGCTCGAAAATAGAAATTTGGCATGCTTCAGAATGGATGGAGATCAAGACTCTCTCACAATATTGCATAAATATAACAATGTTGATCAACATCAAGTATATTATCTCAAAGAAAGAAAGGGCAATGACAACTCCAAGGAAGATATTGTAACTTGGTAATCAAGTTCAACCCATGGGCACTCTGATTAAAATAGATGCATGGAGAAAGATTCTTATACAATGTGGATATGGATCATGCGAATGGATGTTGATTTCATAATTAAGCAAAATCCAAAGAGCCCATCATAATGCATTAATTATGATATTAATTTTTTGATATTGGTTATCTGGTTAACATAGTGTTTTTCTACCTAGAAAGATGTTGCATGGATACATGATGATAATTGAGGCAATCTCAATTGTTGTTATTGTACTTGATTCATAGAAAATTGGGTTTAGTAAATGGTTTTAACAATCCTTGGCGGGTTATGTAGTCAAGGTGTTCACATCATCACCTTCATATTGAAAGGTAGCAGTAAATAACATGATGTTCATGTTCCCACATCAACAAATATCACTTTCATGTTTAGAGGGAGCTATGACTAGCTTGAAATTTGATAAGTCTCAATATAATGCCTTCATTGACAGTGGCTAGAAGAAAGTAATATGCAAGATTGATGGCCTAAACCCTGTCACAAGATTTAAGGAAGAAGATGGTTCTACAACATCTAGGAAGAAATAAGCTCAATATAATGAGATACAAAGGAAGGAAGGGTCCATGCATCTATCTCCATGAAGAACCGATAGTTGATACACTTATGGAAACAGGTTAGAGAGCTTGTGGTTATGCCTTCCCAATTGAAAAGAAGTCTAGAATATCATCTATATTTGAGAGGGAGTGAAGGAAACTCCTTGAATAGGAGTAAGAATATATTCCCTAATAAAGAAGGAATGGGGATCTACTCTCTAACTGAGAGGGAGGGATGATGGACATCACATATATATTCTCTCCTACATGTGTCATGCACTTGACTAGGACTAATAGCCACAAGTATAAGTGAAGGACATGATGGGAGAATGGATAATGGAGGATTAGATAAGAATGTGAGTTTTACTTGAGGATAGAAAATCAAATATAGGAAATGAACTGACACTCATATAGACAAGTATCTAAGGCAAGAGTGGTTGAATAGGATCATTATTCTTTGAGGATTGGGAATCCAAGATACCAATACTCCTAAAAGGACATGCCTAGGGAACATATGGATAGGGTATGTGCCTTGTATAGGTAGTGTGATATCTTGTGTAAATCCTCACAACATTATGCTCTTGTAAAAGAAACAACTTGCCAAGTTTTACTATGTTGCCAATGTTGGTCATGATGTTTGATCTTTAAACATGGATTACTAATCTGACTCTTCTTATGAGAAATATTTAGTTTGAGAATATCCTTGTAACGGTTGTACAATTATGAATACCTCCTCAGTTAAGAGGGAGTATTGGAAAATGTAACTAGCTTTATTCGTCATAATTGTCAGTGTACTCATGTCAATATGTATATCTTATGTAGCAAGAAAAAGAAGAGAGAAAAAATTAGTTTTAAAGCATGGGTTTCATGATTCTTTTGATTGGTCTTCTATGTAAAGCATGCTCTTCATGCTTCTATGGTTTTTCATCTCATAAGATTTATTATCATGCGTCAAGAGAATCAATGTGATGTATATAAGACCCATTTGGGAAAGATGTACCGTGTAAAAAAAAAATTGAGTCGAGACGGTCAAAATAAGCCTCCTAGCACAAGTCAGCCCTACCATAGACAAATTGGCCTAGAGATGGTTATTTGACCTCCACAAATGAGTATAAATAGAAGTTGTTGAACCTCATTTGGAATCCAATTCGATCTGCAATCAAGAAGTTTGATCTAAGGTATGAAATTCAGGAAGCCAAGAAAGGTAAGTAGAAAAGAGATTGAAGCAAGAAAGGAAGAAAATTGATCTTTTGATCAATATTTTCCCTATTTTTCTCTCACATGTGTGAATATTCTGAGATTTTATAGGGGTCAAAGTTGCAAACCTACTGTAGATCTGAAATATTGTACCTAGGTGCCTAAATTCTGAGTTTGGTGCAATTATGGAAGGGTTTGACTCTTGTTGTCTTGGACTTACTTTGACGTAATTGGAAGGGCTTCTTGGAGGGCTAAATTAGTCTTGATTTTCTCATTTGAAGCAAATTCTATAAGTAGAGAAGAGAAGAGATTTTTTTGGTTTTCCCCTTGGAGGGGTTTTTCCTTGGCTTGGATCCTAATTTATGTGTCCATTATCTTCACTTTTTTTGTTCCTGATAATTTTTTAATGAAGAATATCTAATAAAGAAACACAAGAAGATAAATAAAGTTCACAAAAGATTATTAAGTTTAAGGATAAATTGAATAAATAGTTTCCCTACTACATTCTCCAACACTAGTTGCCCCAAAAATTTCGACCCTGCAACAATTTCCCAGTAACCCAGAAAATTTTGGCCCCTTGCAACATAATTTCCAAAAAAGTGTGAATAATATATAGAATATAGAATCCACACATGTGAGTTACAACAAAGAGAAAAGAGATAGAGAATTCATCTTATTTGTCCTTCCTGTCCTACGCTTTCTTTACCAAAATCCATCTTGTGTGAGAGAATGTGAATTCCCAAGTGGAGGAGGTTGAGTTTCTTTGGCTAGGGCCAATATGACATGGAGAGAAGATGACTAGTCACTTTTGGAGCAAAAAAATTACATTCAAAAAATCAATTTTTCATCTTTAAAAAGTTTCAATGGGACTTTGACTCAAAATAAATTTTCCTTTTAATATAGCATTTATAAATGTGATTTACACTGAGAAATACAAGCACATAAAGTGACCAAATATACATTATGAAGATTGACTATAGTTACAAATTCAACACTCCCTCTTAACTAGGGAGATATTCGTAATCATTATTATAGGTGTTCTGAAATTGACAAATTTATCTAAAGGAAAACATTATCCATTATCACTAGCATCAACATATACTAGTGACCATATCTAGGGTGGTACCAAACCCATGGAAATGTCATCATCATATCAAGACCCACTTCTCCAAAGTGATCGGTCCATGAATCCCATGGTATCTCCTTAGGCCAAAATTTTGAGACCCTCAACTAGCAAGCACTCACTCACCCTTCTTGTTGAGCACTTTAGGCCAAGACCTCGCTCAACCCCTTCTTGGTTGTTGATCATGTCTAGATGCTAAAAGGATGCCACTCCACCATAATTTGTCTGTAATCAGGGTCTAGGACCTCACTCCACCCTTCCAAATGGGTGATCAGGGTCCATATCTTAAAGGACCTCAATCCACCATTCCTGGTGTCTAATCAAGTTCCAAGACCTCACTCCACCATTTCTAGTGTGTGATCAGGGACCTCTTCCAAGAGGCACTTAATCAACCCTTCCTGTTGAGAAATCTGGGCCTCTTGGGCCCATTCTACCTACTGGGATAATGTCCATCCATGTTGTAGACATATCAATACTCCCTCTCAATGAGAGGAGTAATCTCAATGAGCCCCAACTTGTCTTTGAAGTACATGAACTTGTCCTTTGGTAATGAATTCGTCAGAAAATCAGTTGAATGCATCAATGGGGATATACTTGAACCTTATCACTCTCCTCTACATCATTTCATAGATGTAGTGGTACTTAATATTCTTTGACCTATCATGGTACACAAAATTCTCTGAAAGCTTTACCCAAATTTTATTATCGCATTATATCACCATTAGTTCCAACTCTTGGCCAAACAATCCTATAAACAACTTCTGAAGCCATACTTCTCCAGCAACAACCTCATTGGTTGGTGTGTACTCTCTTAAGTAGTGCTAAGAGCAATCAATGTCTACTTCTTTCTCACCCATGATATCATAGAGAATCCTAAATTGAAGCATACACCTGAGGTACTATTTCTATATTCAACACTTCCTTCCCAATCATTATCTTTATATTCCTGAAGTTTCACATCATTGTTTGCAACATGTCTCAAGCCATAAATCACCATACCACATAGATATCTCAAGATGTGCTTTGCTGCAATCCAATGCTCGTTCCTTGGTTACACTTGGAGCTAGCTTAAGGTGTTTACTACAAAGCATATGTCTAACCTAGTGCTAACCAAATACATCAACTAACTAATCAATTGTCAGTACATAGACGGATATACCTGAGGGGCTCTTAAATTATTCAAATTAGTCACCATGGGAGTTGTCATGGATTTTTAATACATCATATCAAATCTCTAAATGATATCTAACACATACTTTCCCTAGCCATGGAAGACTTTGCCAAGTTTTTGGCATACTTCTAGTCCCAATTAATAATGAGTCAACCCAAAATCCTTCATATCGAACTTAGAAACTAACTTCTTCTCGCATTGAACGATAAGAGGATCAACACCTATAAAAAAAGTCATCAACATATAATAATAATCTCACAATTGCATTCTTCACAACCTTAAAGTAAAGGTTTGAATCAACATCTCTCTTGGTAAATCCTGGTCTCATCAGATAGTTTTCAATTCAAGCACACCAAGCTCTTGGAGCTTGCTTGATTCAATACAAGGCCTTCTTCAATATGCAAACAAGACATTGATTTCCATGTATCTCATATCCTTGAGGTTTCTCTATGTACACTTGTTCCTCAATCAAATCATTGGGGAAAACAATATTTACATCCATCTAGTGAAATTTCCATCGTAATGAAGCAACAAGAAACGTGATGGAGCTAATAGTTATGTACCTAAAAACTGGGGCAAATGTATCATCATAGTCTTCTCCCTCTTTCTAGGAGAACCATCTAGCCATAAATCATGCCTTGTATTTGTCAATACTACCATCAGTAGCATGCTTGATCTTGTATATCCATTTGGAAGTCGTTATTAACTTCCCTTCATGCCTTGGCATAGTCTTTCGGACATCATTCTTCATGATTGATTGGTACTCTTCATTCATCACTTCCTTCCACACCTGTTGGCAAGCTCCTTCTTCATATATGGAATGTTTTGCATCAATAAGGTTTTTCATGAGACTTGCATAGCTAGAAAATCTCTTGTGTTTCTTAAATTCTTTAGAAATTTCATCAAAAGCTTCATGTCCTTCTACAACTTCCAATGTATATCTAAGCCATGTTGGTCTCTTCTTGATCTGTGGAACTACGATTGGTTCTATTGGATCTCTAGGCCCTTTTTTCCTTCTAGTACATTCTATAGAGCTCAAATTCTCTTCCCTTGACATCTCCTACTTCACTTCATCTAAGGAATTCATAAAGACTTCCTTAGACTTCCAATATGTCACTTTCTCATCGAAGGTGACATCTTTATTGACCTCAGTCCACCGTTGCTCTGGAATGTATATTTTGTAGGCCATCGATGATTCGATGTAACCAACAAATATGCCTTTATTTCTTGAAGGCTCAAGTTTGTTCCTCTTATCATTAGGAACATGAATATATACATGACAACCAAATATTCTCATGTTTCTAGCCTTTGGCTTCCTTCTAAAGAATGCTTCTTCAAGAGTCATACCTTCCAGAACATTATGAGGACTTCTATCTTGAATGTACACATTTTTCCATGATGCTTCACCCCACAAGAAAAACAACAAGTCCAAATAAAGCATCATGGCCTTGATAGACTCTTCAATGTACCAGTTATTTCGTTCTGTTACACCATTTTGTTGTGGATTATAAGGGATAATTACCTCCCTTAATCCTAGCATGTTTGCAAAAAGAAACAAGCTCCTTTGATGTGTGTTGGATACCTATACCAATAGGTTTCATATTTCATGATTGGCAAATTCAAATGCCAAATATGCTCTGCTTTGCTGATACAAAGATCCCATATTTCCAAGAGAACACAAGGTGTGTACATAGCTTCATGTTTACTAAATTTTGATGGATGGTCCAACAGTCTAATCTGGATCATGCCATGTTTCAATTTTCTGTTGTAGAATAGAGAAAGAAGTCTGTCCAAACTGTTTAATCTTGGCAGACCAATAGTTAGGCAGAGAAACTAAGGTTCCGAACTGCTTAATCTAGGGCCTTGGAAGCAATAAGGGTAGTGCTAAATAGGCAATCTAAAGAAAAAGCCAATGGAAAAGAAAAGGCACATAAGGGTCTGCAAGTCCAAGTGCACCCTCCAAGAAGAAACAAAAAATGCTAGGAAAGTAGATGGGTAGGTAGATGGGGTTGCAGAAGTGGTATTCCTTTCAAACTGAAACTTGCTGGTCAAGATAAGGAAAACAACACAATGGAGCATGTCTAACTTCCTTTTTTCACTGTTTTACACTCATTACTAACATCCCTACACCAGTTGTGTTTATGAAATAATTCAAGGTTTTATGTTGGTTCTGGTTTCCTTAAAGAGCCACATTTCTTGTCTAAAATTCTTTTCATTTTGATCTACTCCCTAAGCTAAGTGGTTTTCAAATAAACTTAGTGATATCACTCCTCATGCACCTTTCCCTCCATATTAACCCCTAACTTCTATTATCTAAATTCCCTATGTTACCCTTTCCCTACTATTATAACACTATGGTGTATAAACCCCAAACATTCTATAAATATCCCCCCCCTTGGCATTATAGCCATATGTTCACTACTAGGGAATCAAATTGACATTTGGTCAGTTTAAGAACCCCAAGCCTTACCTCTTTTCCTCCTTCAGAAATCATTTAACCTATTCAACCCTCCATTTGCTAAAAAAACCTTGTAAAAGACACATTTTCACCCTTAACCCGCTCAAACGGAAAAATTACATGAAAAACCCACTTTTTCCGACTTATCCAAAGTCTTGGAGCTATGCGCGATTTTATAAGAAATACATTGAAAAACAATACAAATCCGCCAATGTTCCAAAGTACCGTCGGGCACGAATTTCATGAAAAATAAATATTTTATTGCCCGCCCGACGCTGTATCGTCCGGACAAGTTATTGACCCGTCGACCGTCCGATCGGGCGCCTTTCATCCAACGGCCCACATGCATATCGGACCGGCCCCGACATCCGTAAATTACCTTCTGACATCTGTCAGAGGGTGACGTCAGGCCTCCGCCACGCGTCACCCCCACAGCGTATCGGAGCCCCCTCTAACAATTTCGCTTCCGTATGGAAGGCGGTGCGATACCATACCGCCTACGGTTTCCGGTCTCCGCCAACCCGCCTTGCCAATGTCACTGCTAGCATCACTGCTACATCATCGCCACGTCAACGCCCTCGTCCGCCATTGCTCCACCTGTCCGCCACCTCACCGTCCCCGTGGACCACTCTTAAGCCGCCACGTCACCTGATGACGTCAGGCTGACATCATCCGATCTTGACCCCACCCGATGACGTCATGCTGACGTCATCCAAAAAAAAGCGCCAATGTTCCAAAAAATCCATATTTTGGCAAAAATTTCGCGTTTTTTGCACTTTTTGCAAAAACGATTGTTGTGTCTTCTGCATGCATTTTACGTCCAAACTCACGCCAACCTGCTGAATTCGACCTGGAGGCCATCGGCGCGCCAATCCACCTGCATTTGTGACCAGGACTGTCAGTGTACCAGGTATTTATCCCTGTGAATCCTCTATGCGCCTGGTTTTGTCTGTAAATCGCCTAAAGTAACTTAAAACACAGAAAAACATATAACTGACCGGCGAATCCCCTGTGCCTAGTTCCCATTTTCAATTATAAGGTCGAAATTCACCGGCTAAGCCTTGGTTATCAAAGCTTTCGCAAAACCTGCATTCTGTTCGCGCAATCGTGAACAGGGAACCCGAACTACACCAAATTACTGTGAAAGAGTCTGTTAAGGACAAGTATTTTCCCTTTTAGTGCTTTGTGCAGTATTTCAATTGCTGCAATTGACCCTTTTTTCCTCGGTTTCTCAATAAATCACCTCTCCTTTCAAGAAACACTCTTTTCTGTTACTCTGCACAGTAACACTAATTTACATATAAGTATAGTTTTAAAGTAACCATGGATACACCAGTAGCACCTGTGGCCCTCAATGTTGCCCCTTTAAATGCCCCTCAGAGAGAATTGGAGTGGAAGGCATTAGTAGATTTGGATTATCAAATCTCAGAGGAAATGCTAATGCACAGCAAGTTCCACATCCACCTGTTAAATGAATTAAATATTAAACATGAGACTGGAACAGATGTATTGGGCATTTGGGATTCCTTCCTCCCAATCTTCAAGCTTCCTCAGGTCAATCATTTCCTGACCTAATTCACCTGTGTGCTGATGGTTATGATGCCACTCAGAGGGTTGTGCTTGACCCTTCAAGCTCAGTTGTTTTCTATATTACCCCTGAGGCCATCAGAGAGATGTTGCAATTCAAAACTGAGAAGAAATTGGTTCCTTTATCTTTGATTGATCTGATAAAGCAAGGAGCTAAGATGACAGATGCTCAGATCACCAAGCTGAACCATATATATATTGATTCTGATACTGTGAAATACACTCCCATTTCTCATGTTTACCTCAACCAATTGGGCAGGGACCTTGTAGATATGATCAGTCCCATTCTGGGTTATAACTCAATTGAGTATGTTGATGAAATTGTGCTGGTGATGATGCTCATGTTTTCCCCTGGCAAAACTCCAATCTGCTATGACTATGCCACCTATATATCAGACAAAATGCATGAGCAATTGATGAACGTATCAAGGGAAAGGGTGTTCAGATACTCCTCCTACATCTACCACTTGATTTTATACTATCAACATGAGAAATTTTATTTTGCTATGAAAAGAGTGGATGCACAAGGAAATCCAAGGTCAGTAGTGTATTGGACATCTGCTATTCACTGCATATCCTGTTCTCCATACACTTACTGTGAGTTTATAGACCTTTTTATCCACCCAGCCATGTCTCTGCTCCTGAGCTCACCTCCTCCAAGACTAACCGATGAGATGCAGAGGGTCCTTCAGTTGTCCAAGGCATACAGCATTGGGGATTGGTATTTTTACCAAAATCACACCGTTATTAGAATATACGGCTGTGA